>APFE030945236.1:573-31576 GCA_000404065.3 Pinus taeda | reverse complement strand
CAAATTCAGTTACAGACCCAACTCCACCCTATGCACTTAGCTGCAGGGGTCCGTGCACTCAGCTGCGGACCCTACTAGGCCTCTGTGCACTCAGTTGTAAAGCCTCTACCTACCACTATGACCTAATACACTTAAGATTCACTTCTATCTTCTAACCATGCCCTCAAATCTGTATATTACTTCTCAAAAATTAGATTGACTTTTCACTTAGAACCTCACTCTATTTATACAATCCCATGGTTTGTGGACCATGGGTAGGCTGACATACCATACACTAAATTATATTATTTTAGGGCAGACAACCCTAGACTCTCGCACTCTGTGCTTGCTTTTCATGGGGTCTTTACATTACACTTGACCAAAATTCTGGCTTCAAGCCCCAAAAACATGCTATGGGGGGATCCGCTGCCCAACAATTGTAAATCTCCATCGACAATATGTTTTGACTACAACAATTTTTTGGTTATGGGTGTTGTTGAACACCAAGGATGATGTTCCCCCAAGGGGGAGGGTTCTGTAACAACCTTGGTGAAAATTCCATGTAATACAAGTTAATAAAGGAAAAATAGTAACCACGGTTGATGGGACAATTATTCCAAGCTGAATGTTGGGCAAGACATCTTAGTTTGGGTGTTCATTTGGTTATTAAGGGCTAAGGAAATTGGTAAAGGAAATGGCTAAAGCTTTGTAAAGGAAAAATGGCATTTTGACACATTTATTTATGAAAATAATGGAAAATGAAAGAAATAGATGCCTCATTCATAAAAAGGATTCTGAGGATCAATACACGGACTTTTGTTAGTTCAGTTTTGGAGCTCTCTCATTATTCTCTCTCTCTTATTCTTGGATACTTAGATTTTTCTTGGAGAACTCTTGGAGAGTGTGGCATACTTGGAGTTTTGGAGCAAGAAGGAAAAGGAAGAGTAGGAAGGTGCAAGAGGACATAAGGATCATCGATTACAAAGGATTTGGCTTCCAGGTACCAAGTTGCATGTATGTTTTCCTCACTAGTTTTGACATGCATGCGGATTATTGGTCATGATTTTTCACTGACATGGATAATTTCTTGGATTCACAGTGGATTTCCTAGCATTGCCATTTCCTGTTTAGCCTTGGAGATTGTGTGTGCGTGTTTTTTTTTGTTTTTTTGTTTTTGTTTTGGTTGCTTCTCATCTTTGCTTAGCTTGGGTTGAGTTACTAGTCTTGGAAGCCCTAGTTGGACAAAAATTCTGGAAGCCCTAGTTGGACAGACACTCTAGAAGCCTTGTAATAACTTGGGTTGAGTTACTAGTCTCAGAAGCCTTGGTTGGACAAACGATCTGGAAGCCCTTGGTGGGTTGATTTACTAGTCCTGGAAGACCTGGTTGGACAAATGCTCTGGAAGCTCGAAATAAGATGTGGGTTGAGTTACTATTCCTAGGATCCTTGGTTTGACAAATGCTTCAGAGCCTTTAATGGCTTGGATATAGACCAATCTGATGATGGTTTTGTGATGTCTGACCATGAGGTGGAATCACTATTTGATGGGTTGAGAGGGATGTTATACAACAAATTGACCTCCTCATCAACTCAGAGGGGAAAGACATGATGACTAAAGCAAAGACCACAATCACAGGCCTTGATTCCACAATAACATTGGTTGCACAATGGAAACCTGCTTTATAAAGCTTGTTACCAAGCCTAAGGGTGCATTAATGACCCTACTAACTCAAGTTGTTAGGAAGGGGACATCGTTAGTGAAACTAGATGCAGTTCCAAGGGTCAAAGGAAAAAATTGACTCACAAATATCTAGATATTTGCTCCTAAAATTACTCAAGAAAAGCAAGGAAACATCCAAAATTGACCTATTTGGAGAAATTCTAATATGAACGAAGGAGGCAAATGGGAAAGAGTTGAAAAGCAGGGCAAGTTCATTGTCAATTGCTATATAAGCAAAGTGAGGGTAATTGTGAATGGGGTTAGAGCATTTGAAAGGATATCCTACTTAACTATTGAGAAGTGTCTCATATTTGAAGAAGTTGGCAAGAAGGGAGAGAGAGAGAGAAGCTAAAGGGGCAAAGGAAGACTGATGCAATAGATGGTTGTGCTCACTCTTCCATTATTAATACAGAACTGTAGTTGTGTTGCCTACTCAATGGTGTCGATACTATCATTCATTGAGTTGTTCATTTGATACCTGTTTGCATGAGTAGTGTAGTTGTACACAATTATATGTTCTTTGTGTATTCATATATTAGTTTTCAAGGTTGTATATTGTGATTCCTCTTGTCTTTCCTTTGTGTAGGACTTGATTTGGAGCCAGATTTGAGGGAGTTCCGCTTGGCTGCATTGTGATCTCCAAACAAATCTAGAAGGAGACTTGAGGTAATCCTCTTTCCATACTTTGATAGTTGATAATTGTTTATGAACATGTGTATAACTCTGTAACATATGCAGATAATCTTACAGTTTTTTGAAGGTCCCGAGAAGACCTTTGAGGGTATTTTTCATTCTGCATACACCGTGAATTTTACCCCATAGAAGAATTGGTGACTCCACTAGGGATCAAACCCAAAATCTCTGGTTTCACAGACTATACATCTAGTTCCCGGTTTACCCAGACTCTTCTCGATTCTCTCCTCCTTTTAAGAGCTCCCTATACTTCTGTAATCCCTTTTTGACCCACCAAGAATCTTGCTGCATCTTGCTTACATACATTCATCTTAGAATTTGATCTTGAAAGCCCTTTGTTTGACTGCTTTCCCACACTAACACAGGTTAGCAGGCTACACAGAGCTTTATAAATCACTGTGCCTACTTACAGGGAGCATTAGTGAACCCATTAACTCTCTATAACCACTGTTACAGAGTGTTAGTCTCCCAAAAGTTTGATTTTTAGCTGTTTGGAAGCCAAAAGGGATAGGAAGCCTTCTCATGGACTGAAATGAGGTTTGTAACTGCATTTTGCCAACAAATTAGGTGTCCTAGAAATTTATTTTTAGGAAAAAGGTTTTGTTTTTCTTTCTCAAAAGCATTTTTTCCGAAAGAAATGCTCACAATTTTGATTCATCCTTTTGTTTAATTGGTTATTAGTTTCTTTATTTTGGTTTCAAGTAGTTGCTAAGAAACATTGGAAAGAAATCTTTTGGCTATGCATGTGTTAAAAGACTAAAGATGCAAGGGAAAAACTATGAATATGTAGAATACAACTTGTTTTCATCGAATTGAAATTGTTTTCAAAGCATTGTTTTGTGCATAATTTATTGAGTCAGAGTCTCATCACATTTCATACGTCAAATCCCCTACTGAAGACAATAATCAAGTTCACATAAAATTTACCTAAAATCTATCAGTAACTCTTTATTGAGCAAAACAACATTAGTGCAGGCTAGGATCTTAGGCTAAGTAGTGTGAGTAAATTGCCTAAGGTTGAAACCCAAACTAGTGTCATTAAAAGAGAGAAAAATTCCTTCTGCACTCATACTACTGGGACCACTCCAGTAAAAGCAGAACACAATGCGAGACAACATTGGACTATAAGTGAAGGTAGCCCGCCTTCTTTTACAAAGCCTTTGGGTATTATGTGTATTGGGGATCCCTTTGGGGATTTTGGAGCTGAGTCGGGGACATAAGTATCCTGGACACATAGCGTGCTATCTACGACTATGTCCTCCTCGGTGGTGTCTGTGATCTGAGGTAACTCTAATGGCCAAAATTTTAGGGACTTACACAAGGTTATTGGGATGGGCTATCCTGGTACCTAACACAGACGGATCTACTTTGTCTTCAGTTTTTGGGAGGGTGCTCGTCTTCATGAGAGTACTTGGCCCCTCAATCTGAGGTTTAGGTGAAGCTCTAGAGTAACTGTAATCGTACATCTGGCCATCCCTCTCTGTTATTCATTGATATACTAGGTTTCATCTCCAGTGATTGTTGCTTATTAGACAAGGCAATTTCTCTATGTTTGTTGATTGACCCATTTAGTGTATTTTTTTATATTTTTAGGCACCGGTGTGTTACCATTTTGAGACTTTAACAAATATCATGATAAAATTCATTGATAAAATTCATTGATAAAAATTAATGGTCACTGTGGCTACATCCGGCCCTCATCATCAATCTAGATGATTTCTAGGACTTCCTCCATTCATTGTGGAAGATCCATTGAGTTCCACTAAACCGGATTCCCGATCTTCAGGGGATCAGTCTCCTAGATCTCACATGAGATTTGTTTGGACAACTGACAATTCAAGTTTTCTGGAGGATTTCTTTACCGAAGGATTCCTTCCTCCCTTTAACCCTCTGCTCATGAATCCGTTGGAACTTGTCTTCGCTCCCGTGATACCTATACTTCCTGCTTCGGTAGTTGGAACATTTCCATCTATCCTGTCGATGACTACCAGGTCATGGAACTTTGTGGATGCTTTTGGTCCTCCACCACTTCCCTAGTTGACAGTCATCATAACACTGTCGATGGAAAACCCCTCTATCCCATTTGTCCCAGGTACAACCACTCACATGACACCCTCTATGAGCGGGATGCACTCGATGCCGAGTTCCACTCCTTTCATGTCAAACTACATACCTTCGACAAGTGCCACATACAATGCTCCCTATTATACTCAATATGGCACTATGGGTGTGGTTCCTGTCTACCAACAATATGGTCGACTGCCAATGTATAGTTCAAACCCCCAGATTCATATACCTGTGGGGATTCCCAATATGCACATGCCGGTAGGGAACGTAACAGTTCCCCCTCCATTCTTAGGCATGCATGGTTAGTTGTTGATTAACATGAGAATTCCCTCTATCAATCAAGGACAAATGGTTAGTTCTATGTCGAGCGGGAATCCTCAAGGGATTCCCTACCAATCCATGGGGGCACCCTACTAACATATTCAAATGAGTCAAGGGGGCACTGCTTATCCTGGGAGAAATTCTACTCCCCAGTATCAAAATCCTCATGGAAATCCACTCTATAACACCATACCTCAAAGCAACTGCTACACCATGGAACCCATGTATAATATTGGGAACCAAATGATGGGAGGAGCGCAGAGCTCCTCAAGTCATCCGTCATCACCATGGTACGAGTCGGGGGCACCAAACTCTCTGCCTTTCTTGGCAACATTTGATATAACCAACTTATACGAGCTGAAAAACGACCCCATATATCACAAATTACAATGTTCGCTGATCCCACATAAGATACCAACGGACATCCCAAAGTTCTATGGAAGCAAGGGGAGGATTCGGGCACCCATATCACCACCTACCATCTTTGGTGTGTTTCAAACTCTATGGTGGATGATAGTGTCTAGTTACGTCTTTTTCCCCCAACCCTCACTAGCAATGTAGTGAAATGGTATATTGAGTTACCACGCACATCAGTAAACACCTTCGACACTTTAGCAATGAAATTCCTAAAGCACTTCCAGCTACCCATCCCCTATGAGACTGGGACAAAGCTCACCACTTCATTTCGTCAGGATAACGCCACCCACATCTTTGATCATATACATGAATGGAGACGTAGGTGGAGGTTAGTCAAAGCTCCCCTCTGAGACTTTCTCTTAACGGATTGATTCTGCAAGTCCTTACTCCTGCAAATTGCTAGAGATGTCACTCTAGGTGGTGCGGTCACAGAAGACCAATCCATACATTGTGCCCAACACTTAGTTGTGATATATTCATAGTCTAGCACTCTTTACGACATAATTCCTAATACCCTTGGCAACCCCAATGTCTCCACTACTCAGCACCTCCGAGTGCACACTGATGGGATTGTCGGTGCAACCTATGGTGTTGTGGTAAAACAACTCAGTAGTCACATTGCCGAGATTTCAGTGGACCCCTCTACCAAATCAACTGCTCTTATGGCCATGGCAATAAAATTTGTGTAGTCTACCCAAAAATCTGGAGGCAAGAACAAGAAGAATAAGAAAAAGGCCACTCCTTCTGAGGA
Organism: Pinus taeda; assembly: GCA_000404065.3. Classification (NCBI taxonomy): domain Eukaryota; kingdom Viridiplantae; phylum Streptophyta; class Pinopsida; order Pinales; family Pinaceae; genus Pinus; species Pinus taeda. The sequence continues at coordinate 25,628 of APFE030945236.1, read as the reverse complement.
GTAGTCAACAAAGTAGCCAAACCCAAAGCAAAGGCCTCTGTGCCTACTAACGAGGGAAAGGATAAACCTACTAGATATTCGTGCAAACTTTGTGTTGAAGACCACACGACCTGGTATTGTCTTTGTCTTCAAGAATGCATAGAATACCTTGCCAAAAGGGATACTGGTAAGACCCCCTCTATCCTTAGAAATCTTTTTCCCACTCAGCAGCAGCAAAATCTTATTGCAAACCAACCGCAACCCCCGAAAGGGGGCAACAATGGTTTGTAACACCATTCAGCTGGTGAAGGATCTTCTACCATTTACACATTTGAAATAGTAGAACTCACCACAAGAGCTAAATCTTATGGAGCTCTTGTCACTCATGTAGCAGAACCTTCCTCAAGTCTCATCCCACCACCATCCAACGATTTGCATATCGAAAGGCCAGTTGAGGAACTTGTAATTTGACCCCCAAAAGGGGCAATTTGACGCACAATGCACAATACATCTGCACGTGCCGCCCAAAACTACAACATCATAGAATATTTGGCGCAAGTGCCGTTGGCTATGTTGGCACTCGAAGTATTACAAACATGCCAAACACAATAGAAATATTTGCTTTCAGCTATTGGTGGTATTGACCCAAAGGATTCCATGCTTGCTATTTTTGACATGGACAAGTTTAAACCTCCCCTTTCTCACCAACTTGCATTCCAGGTGCATATAACTTCGAAAGGTAAAGGAATACATAGAATTGTCATCGACGAAGGTGCTTCTACCTACGTCATGTAGCCTTCATATTGTCTTGCCCTAGGTTCTCCAACCCTATCCCTGCCATTGAACTCCCTTAAAGCTTTTGATGGCCACACCTTTATCCAAAAAGGATACCTAGCCAGTTTTCCCATCACTTTGTATGGGAAAACTGTAACGGTGGACATAAAAGTCGTAGACAAAAAACTCGACTATAATCTCTTGCTGGGTCGCAGTTGGACATATGCCATGACAGTTGTTGTATCTAATATCTTTCACATCATCCTATTTCCTTTGGATGGAAAGCAAGGGGAGGATTCAGGCACCCATATCACCACCTACCATCTTTGGTGTGTTTCAAACTCTATGGTGGATGATAGTGTCTGGTTATGTCTTTTTCCCCGCACCCTCACTAGCAATGCAGTGAAATGGTATATTGAGTTACCATGCGCGTCAGTAAACACCTTCGACACTTTAGCGATGGAATTCCTAAAGCACTTCCAGCTATCCATCCCCTATGAGATTGGGACAAATCTCACCACTTCATTTCGTCAGGATAATGCCACCCACATCTTTGATCATATACATGAATGGAGACGTAGGTGGAGGTTAGTCAAAGCTCCCCTCTGAGACTTTCTCTTAACGGATTGATTCTGCAAGTCCTTACTCTTGCAAATTGCTAGAGATGTCACTCTAGGTGGTGCAGTCACAGAAGACCAATCCATACATTATGCCCAACACTTAGTTGTGATATATTCACAGTCAGGCACTCTTTACGACATAATTCCTAATACCCTTGGCAACCCCATTGTTTCCACTACTCAGCACCTCCGAGTGCATGTTGATGGGATTGTTGGTGCAACCTCTGGTGTTGTGGTAAAACAACTCAGTAGTCACATTGCCGAGATGTCAGTGGACCCCTCTACCAAATCAACTGCTCTTATGGCCATGGCAATAAAATTTGTGTAGTCTACCCAAAAATCTGGTGGCAAGAACAAGAAGAATAAGAAAAAGGCCACTCCTTCTGAGGAGTAGTCAACAAAGTAGCCAAACCCAAAACAAAGGCCTCTGTGCCTACTAACGAGGGAAAGGATAAACCTACTAGATATTCGTGCAAACTTTGTGTTGAAGACCACACGACCTGGAATTGTCTTCATCTTCAAGAATGCATAGAATACCTTGCCAAAAGGGATACTGGTAAGACCCCCGCTATCCTTAGAAATCCTTTTCCCACTCAGAAGCAACAAAATCTTATTGCAAACCAACCGCAACCCCCGAAAGGGGGCAACAATGGTTTGCAACACCATTCAGCTGGTGAAGGATCTTCTACCATTTACACATTTGAAATAGTAGAACTCGCCACAAGAGCTAAATCTTATGGAGCTCTTGTCACTCATGTAGCAGAACCTTCCTCAAGTCTCACCCCACCACCATCCAACGATTTGCATATCGAAAGGCCGGTTGAGGACCTTGTAATTTGACCCCCAAAAGGGGCAATTTGACGCACAATGCACAATACATCTGCACGTGCCGCCCAAAACTACAACATCATAGAATATTTGGCGCAAGTGCCATTGGCTATGTCGGCACTCGAAGTATTACAAACATGCCCAACACAATAGAAATATTTGCTTTCAGCTATTGGTGGTATTGACCCAAAGGATTCCATGCTTGCTATTTTTGACATGGACGAGTTTAAACCTCCCCTTTCTCACCAACTTGCATTCCAGGTGCATATAACTTCGAAAGGTAAAGGAATACATAAAACTGTCATCGACGAAGGTGCTTCTACCTGCGTCATGTAGGCTTCATATTGTCTTGCCCTAGGTTCTCCAACCCTATCCCTACCATCGAACTCCCTTAAAGCTTTCGATGGCCACACCTTTATCCAAAATGGATACTTAGCCAGTTTTCCCATCACTTTGTATGGGAAAACTGTAACGGTGGACATAAAAGTCGTAGAAAAAAAACTCGACTATAATCTCTTGCTGGGTCGCAGTTGGACATATGCCATGACAGTTGTTGTATCTAATATCTTTCACATCATCCTATTTCCTTTGGATGGAAAAGTAGTTACAGTAGATCAGTTGTCTTTATGCACCCCTGATTATTCACCATTACCAAGTGGCTCTGTACCCCTAGTAGGAGGTGGAATTGAATAGTATATCAGTTTAGACACTGGTCTATCAAAGGGTTCTTCCCTCATGGGTTGTTTTCATCTTCAGCTACCCAAGGTTTCATAGACAGTCAACATAATTTCATCTATTCCTCATGAACTGACTCATCCATGGTACCTACTGGCTCCTTCAAACCTTGACACATTCAGAGAATAGATGCTACTATCACCAGCTGAATTGGCCTACCAAGCCATCCAATCCACATCTACATCTCTGATCATGTTGGTTACTACCGAAAATACCACCACCCCTCCCATAACTACTCCTCCTTTAGATCCACTCGATCAACTCCTACCTACGAACGAAGCTGTTCAAGAAATCATGAGTTTTGGAGAGCGACATTGGGAAGATTGGCCCCATCGTGTTTTGATATCTGATTCAGAAATGACGCCTCTTAAAATCCTGTCCCCTAACATACTAGAAATCGTCTCCTCACCCTATATGGGCATCCAAACTTTGGATGTGGAAGGAAACATGGGCAACACTTCCAAATCATTGCCCATCGATATTTCTGTCAAGATAGGCGTCGTGGAAAACGTCTACATTGGAACTAATTGCAATCCTGAGGAAATTGTGAGCTCCACCTGTCTATTTAAGGAATCCCATGATGTGTTCAGTGGGTCTCACGAGGAAATGCCCGACATTAATCTGTCTATTGTTGCGCATGAGATCTAGCTTTACAACGATGAAAAACTCATTGAGTGTCAGATCCCTTCCCTGGAAATAGCCATTGAACCCTTGCCCGACATTACTGCTGAAGAAGAACGCTTACTATACCTTAAACAAATGGATAAAACCTGTCGAGATGTTGACTTGGCACTCAAGGATCACAAGCATCGGGTATAATTCCAATTTGTGAAAGAGGTTAAGCTTCATTCTTACCAAGAGGGTGACCTTGTGTTGCTTTATCATCCAAAAGATGACCTCTTGGAGGCATGAAAGCTTCAACCCATCTGGCTAGGTCCCTATGTCATAACGAAAGTCCTCGCCACAGGGGCATATGAACTATAGGACTAGGAAGGAGGCCTACTCAAGGAGCCCATATATGGGCTCTATCTCAAAAAGTATTATGCCTAGTATTGCACTGGTCATGTGCTTTGTAATTTTATGTATTCATAAGTTTTTCTTCCCTTTTTGGTGTGATTGGATTATCTTGTTATTTAGTGGGTACTTGTCTCATGCATTCTTCTCGCAATGCAGATGTCATTGTTACCTTTAGCATACGTAGGATACGCGGATGGTGCCAGTCGTCACACACGACACATTGCATTAGCTGCTTGGGTCATCTGCACACCCAAGTCAGAACTATTTTGCTCTGGGGGGTCTTTCTTGGTACCACCACCAACAATATTGTCAGGTACATTTCCATTGTTTCATTTCTCATGGAAGCGTCATCAAGGGACATCTCCAATCTGGTGGTCAGGTTAGACTCCTAGCTAGTCATTATGCAATTAACAAACCATTATCACATCCGTAATCCAACCTTGTTGTGTCATTATCTAAGGGTATGAATCCTGGAACGTCGATTTGAAATAATCACATATGAACTTGTTCCTTGAGAGTTAATTATAGTTGTTGATTCATTAGCTAACTATGTATTAGATTGGCATTTGTCTCATTCTTTATAGAAGCATGCATGAAAACTAAAACATTTACTAAGTTAATTTTTTTTTTTACAAAAACATTTAAAACACATTTACACCATCAAAATACCAAATTTTTTTGTAAATATATATAGATCAAAATCCAGTCTTTTACATAAAAATATTCCAAAACTGGGATGTTTTAAGTACAAAATGGCTATAAAAGCCCAACTACAAACACTCATATGGCTACACCAAAACACCTGCTAGAAAGAGCCTATTGCTCCTGAAATGATAAAACCGCTCTAGCTACCCTCCAAAGGGGAACAAGAAAATGCTCAGGTACACCAACTGTGTGCCACTACATATGAGTGGGAATCTCCCTCATAGGGAGGGGGGGACACCCATGGTCAAACCCTCCAGGTTCCTCAGAACCTCGCAAAGACTGTTAGCATCACCCCCTCCAGCAGGTAGTTGGCCTCCTCGTCACATATGGCGAGGTTTGCCTGGGGGTCGTAATGGTGCCACATCTATGTTAAGCATAAAATTTTCATGTGAATACTTATTTCACCTATAAAAACATTACATAAACATTCAAAATATAAAAAAATACGTAAAGTATTGTCAAAAAATTATTCTCACCTTGAGGATCCCAGTTGGTCCCAGGCAGTAGCATCAAGTCTGGGTTACTAGTAAAGTCCATGCCCTCATAAGCATAGTCATCAATAATCACAATTTGGCCATGAAGCCACAAGAAGAAATATTCATTGAAGAAATGCCGAATCGGTCCTCCTCTTGTGCTAGGATTGAGTGATGACCAACGACCCTGCCTTGGCTCCCTCATATCAAGGGGACCTAAGCTCATCCTTGGGCAAATAACAAGTACCCTCTCAAGGAAGAATGAGACTCTGATAGTACCATACCCAAAACTGTGTTGGGTACAAGTCTTGCATGCTGTTAATTCTACCTTCAACTGGCGAAGCACTGCTTCACACTAGTTGAACATTTGTGTTTGGACACAGTGAACTGCAAGCAACAATTGGGCCTTTGTCACAATGTGGGGACTCTTTGAGCTCACCAACTGTACAATAAACAATAAAAATACCCTCATAGACCTAGATCTTATCCTCTCTATGGGGACTCTGTTGTTGACTAGTTTTCTCCTAGGGATGCAGTAGGATTGCACTAGCTCTGAGGTAGATTGTGGATCTGGCCTACCACTAGTGAGGTTTGCCTGTGTCCCATGGCATGACAAACTATTCAAAAAATATATGTCATCACAATCAATATCCGGCTCTTGATCTCCAACCCTGGACACTTGTTGGTGTTCATCCCAGCACTGGATAATCCATCTCAATAAATCCTCCTGCCCTTTCATCAGCTCCAGCTTTGCATAATTTAGTAAACCACAGCAGCAATGCAAGTATGCATGATGGATTGTTTTGCATCAACAATTCCTGGCTATCATGGGCCCGTTATCTCCATAGATGAGTCATTTTGGCCTGAAACCTGCACAAAATAACCCTAAAAATAGTCGAAATGGGGCAAAAACACTTTAGGAATCCATGCATGATGGTTTTAACTGCACCCATTAGCTCTAACGCTACCCCTAGTGCTGCAAAGGGAGGATTAATGCCCTCCAGTGGCTCGTACGGAGCATTTAACGCTCCCTACAAACCATATGGAGGGCGTTAGTGCGCAAACAAGGCTTTAGGGCACCTCAGATCTGCAAAATTCCACCCATAAAACTGTCAAGAAAGGTTAAGCAATGCATAGAGCAAGATTTTAGCCTTCACCTGAGACTGACAAAACGTCTAATGGTCGCCGGATCTCCTGCAATGGTTTGCGGAAAATCTACTCCTCTTTAGCTCCAAAATGCTCTCACAAATCTCAAAATAGTGAAAATGATGCATGTGAAAGCTCAAAACATTTCCTTATATTTATTTTGGAGACATGATTTTCTGAAATCATTAAAGAGGAAGTAGTCAATTTTCCATGATTTTTTTATCATGCATGAACCCATATGATAGGAATCGCTGCCTTTTTATACTTTTTACTGTTTTTGATGAAAGTACCTTTAAGAATGAAAAGAAGTAAAAGTTGCATGCAATTATCAATAGAGCACTTTTTGAGATATTTTATTGCTCTTTAAAAAATAGAAACATCTCTGAGTTTTCATCATCGAGCTTGTTAAACATATACGACAATGGTCTAAGCAACTATTTTTTGATCTTTTTCCAGCTCATTAAATTGAAAAAGACCAATTGAGCATTCTTTTTAGGCGCTTTTTCTTGCTCGTTAAATTGAAAAAACCCGAGTTTTGTCTTTAGGCTCATTAAAATTTATAAAGATGACCCAAGCATTATTTTAGGTACTTTTCTCGCTCGTTAAACTGAAAACCCCTGAGTTTTTGTTACCGGGCTCATTAAAAATATACAAAAGCAACAAGAGCACTTTCTTCTTTGGTACCACTTCTCACTTTTAAATCAAAAAATCCCCGAGTTTTTCCTCTCCTTAAGGCTTGTTAAATCATCGAAGGAGGAATGAGTAGTTCTTTTACCTCTTTTTCCTCACCCACTAAATTGAAAAAGATACCTTGAGTTTCCTTCATTTGACTTGTTAAAAATTGATAAAGGTATTGAGTTTGTCGTTGCGTGACTCATTAAAAATTCACAATGAAAAACGAGTTTAGTCCGTCTCCTTGTACTCGTAAAAAAAAGAGGTCAACATCTATTGAACATAGGTTTCTCTTTATTCGGATTCAATAGATTAACTTACGGAAAAGTAACTGATCTGGGTATACTATTAACCTTTTGTCGCACCCAGTTAACAACTATGAAAAAGGGACCACTATGGAGTTGCTCTTTACGATCTTCTTAGACTCTCTAAAGATGCAAATACCATTGAGTTGTCTAGTCTGGACTCTTTAAATTACACAGAAACTATATAGAGTCACTCTTTTTACGATACTTTTCAAACTCTTAAAACATGAGAAAATCAACGAGTTTGCATGTCTAGACTCATTAAACTAATCAGATAGGGCAGAGAGTTTCTCTTTTTGCAGTCCTTTTTAGACTCTTTAAAAATGAAAATATCGATGAGTTTACCCGTTTGGACTCATTAAAATAATTAGATAGGGAAATTGGACAATACAACTGTATTCCGTATTAGAAAGCATGGTTTGGCAGTAGTCATTCCTTTAAACATGGCACTCCCTCAGATAAACCTTCCTTGTGATGGCCTCTCAAATATGAATCCTACCATCCTATGAGTTTAGCCTAAATACCTTGATGTAATTGCATCTCTGCGTCCTAACACTCTATAGTGTTCATGAGTCTAGTGCTGCATGGTTAAAATTGTTGTCGTGCCTTCTATTATTCAAGGGTTAACTTTTTGTTTCCTCCATCAACCCATCAAGCATATTCTTTCATCATGCCCTCTGTTGTTTAGACCCAAATGCTCAAAATATTCCTCATAAAACAAATCATTCTTGGCCCATTTTGTGTCGACTGATGTAGGACACATTATTTCCTACGTTTCGACAAATTTTTTTCCTATCGAATTCAACACTCTATCTAGGAAGATAACCCAGAAACACATTCAGTGCCTTGGTACTTATAGACATTAGTGGCAAGTTACCTTGTGTTTGATCAGGGGTTCTCATTATTGGCTCCTATTTAAGCGATTCTACGATTGTTTGATGAAAAAGACATCTTTTACACTCGCTAGTTTGTACTGTGCATCTTGGAGACCATCACCATTATTGGTGGCCTTCCTCGCATCTATTAGCAGTCTCCATTATTGACTGGTAATCAGATGATTTCGTGCATGTTTGATGTCAACACATATACTCACATCTATTAATCTATGTTGTTCGGTGAAGCAAAAATCAAGACCTTGGGTAGAGGCTTGCATCATCCAGCCTTGTTTCCTCTCCCAAGTTGTGAATATTTTTTTTGGAGATAGTTGTTTTAGGATGATTTTATTATGACACTGAATCCGCATTATGCTGATCAGCGGCCAGTATCATCATATCTCTTTGGAGAAAATCACTCTGACATAGCTACTAAGCATGGGAATGCTCGACTCAGGACATGATTTTAGCAGTTATATATATATGTGTTGTATTAGGTTTCCATTTCTGCTTGAAGCTTTGATCCTCTCTCTCTTTTTGAAAGGGAAAATTACAGTTAGCGTAAAGTATTTCGGCCATTGTCATAGCGTCTGTTCTCATACTTTAGGGGGCATCTGTTATACAACAAATTGACCTCCTCATCAACTCAGAAGGGAAAGACATGATGACTGAAGCAAAGACCACAATCACAGACCTTGATTCCACACTAACGCTGGTTGCACACTAAAAACCTACTTTATAAAGCTTGTTACCAAGCATAAGGGTGCGTTAGTGACCCTGCTAACTCAAGTTGTTAGGCAGGGGACAATGTTAGTGAAACTAGATACAGTTCCAAGGGTCCGAATTAACTCACAAATATCTAGATATTTGTTCGTAAAATTACTCAAGAAAAGCAAGGAAACATCCAAAATCAACCTATTTGGAGAAATTCTAATCTGAACAAAGGAGGCAAATGGGAAAGAGCTGAAAAGTATGGCAAGTTCATTGCTTTTTCCCTAGTGAACTCCCAGAGGAACTTGGCAACCCTAACTCAATTGCTATATAAGAAAAGCAAGGGTCATTGTGGATGGGGTCAGAGCATTTGAAAGGATAACCTACTTAACTATTGAGAAGTGTCTCATATCTAAATAATTTGGCAAGAAGGGAGAGAGAGAGAAGCTGAAGGGGCAAAGGAAGACTGATGCAACATATGGTTGTAATCACTCTTCCATTATTAATACAGAACTGTATTTGTGTTGCCTACTCTATGGTGTCGATGCTATCGTTCATTAAGTTGTTCATTTGATACTTGTTTGCATGAGTAGTTTAGTTGTATGCAATTATATGTTCTTTGTGTATTCATATGTTAGTTTTCAAGGTTGTATACTGTGATTATGCTTGTCTTTCCTTTGTGAAGGACTTGATTTGGAGCCAGCTTTGAGGGAGTTACAATTGGCTGCATTGTGATCTCTAAACAAATCTAGAAGGAGACTTGAAGTAATCCTATTTCCATACTTTGATAGTTGAGAATTGTTTATGAACATGTGTATAACTTTGTAACATCTGCAGATAATATTACAATCTGTCGAAGGTCTAGGGAAAATGTTTGAGGGTATTTTTCATTCTCCATATGTCGTGCATTTTACCCCATAGCAATGGATAGCCTCTGGAATCCCTGGATGATTTTGGATTGATGTGTTCTATGAGATCTCACATTCATGGTTGGAATATGGCACAAGGGTGGATAACTGAAGAGATATTTGACTCAGCCATTCTACGGTCGAGTGGAACGTGGAAGTCCCATCCAAGGTTTATATTTTGTATCATCAGTATGAGATTACTTATCCTTGTATTTATATGAGTATTATACTAGTTTATATGTGGATCATATGGTTGTGATCTCATTGGTATTTTTTTTCTATTATGCTAGTTATGTATGTGTTTAATGATAGTAGAAATGTATGTCTCTCATCATGTTTTTACTTGTAAATGAATGGAAAATGTATCTATGTCCTAATGGATGAAATGGAAGCCAATGTGTTGATACATCAATGCTCTTATCCATTCTCAACTAAGTATGAGACTCCTATGCTTAAATCCATTATTTACACCTGTTTATTACATATTTGTGATATTTTTGATGAAATGTCTGTCATGGCTAGTAAGGGTCCAATCAAGGTCTCATTCAAGTAATTTCATTTGTGCTATCATTTCCTTGTTATCTTACTATTCTGAAGGTGACATTCTATTCTGGTTAGTGACCTAGGATCTGGGCCTGAAAAAGTGGCTCAAATCGCAGGGAGGCTAGCACATCACTGATAAAAATAGTCCCTGAACACTGACATGCCTTGTCATGAGAGTGTATAGAGTCTCCTGGACACTGGCAGGCCTATAGCATGGGAGTGTCTGGGGGTCAAGTGGTCCAAAATGTTAATGGGACCTAGGGGTTATTTGGCAGAAATTTTGGGTTGGTTCCTGAGGGTCCTAATGCTAATGTTGAATGTCTATATGGTGCGTTTCCATTGGTTTCACTTCCTTAATGTGACTTAGGAGGCCCAATCATATCATATTGGCCTCTTGTTGCATTTTTATCATGGTTGGCCAGTTACATGGGTAGATGTGGGAGGAGGGTGTTACATAAACAATGAGAAACCCTAAACATCCAAAAACCTAACCTTAGGATATGAAGCGGAAAAAGGTATGGGCCATGATGGAATTTATTTCCTTCTCATAGGTGGGGTACCTTCAAACAATATAAGAGAGAATCTCACTATGATAGGCCACTGTATGCCATTTCGGAGTGAAGAATGCACCAACATCATACTAATAGGTATTTGTCTCAATCTAAAATGGATTTTGTAGGTTTGGCAAGGTGAGGACTGGTGCAGAGAAAAGGTGGTGTTGTAGTTCATTGAATGCATTTTGTTGTGAATCATATCATATATTTTTTTTCTTTTCCTCCACCCTTGGTAACTTGACTAAAGGGGTAGGTGATATGAGAGAATCCCAACACAAATTGTAGTTAGAAATTAGCAAGATCTAAGAAGATGCGAATCTCTATTAGAGTCATGGGGGCCAACCAATATTGAATGGCTTAGATATTAGCTGGATCCAAATTCACACCTAGCTCATCAAATATGTAGCCCAATATTGGACTTGATCCATGCCAAAGGAGCATTTGTCTAGGTTGTCACATAGATTGTGCAGCTGCAGGGTTTGAAGGACCTGTTGAATATGTTGTAGGTGCCCTACCCAAATCTTGTTGAAGATGAGGATATCATCCAAATGAAAAACCATGAAAAAGTTGGTTAAAGGTTGTAAGATGTCATCTATCAACCTCATAAAAGTTGCAAGGGAATTTTTCAACCCGAAGGGCATGACTAAGCACTCAAAGAGACCATCCTTGGACTTGTAAGGGGTATTCCATACATCTATGGGTTCCATTGGAACTTGATGATAATTAGACTTCAAATCGATCTTGTTGAAGTATTTAGGCCCCTTAATTTGGTCAAGAAGGTCATTAATTTGTGGGATTAAGTATTTAATCATGATTGTGATTTTGTTAAGTGCTAAATAAACAATGCAGAGTCTCCAAGTCTTATCTTCTTTTTCACGAGTATAATTGGGCTCTCGAAAAGTGATGAAATTGGTCAGATTTGCCCTTTTTGTAGAATCTCTGGGACCTACCACTTGATTTATTCATTTTCCAGAAGAGAATTGTGGTAGATTGGCCCATTAGGTATAGGTGCATTAGGGTCAAAATCAATTGAATGCTTGACCTGAAAGTGCAAAGGTACCCCAATGGGTGAGGAGAGGACGTCCATGTACTCTTTCATGACCTTATCCACTTGCTTCTGCTATGTGGTAGAGACTTTTATGGAGTCCATGGATATGACCATGATATTTCCCTTACTTTGAGAGTGAAGCAAGAAGAAAAAAAATTTCCCAGTCTAGGAGATGATCTTAATGCATTGTGTAGTAGAGATCAAATAAGTGGCAGCTCATATGGTTGACTACATATCAGATATCTGGTCATGTATTTAGAATATAAATTAGTGAACCCACTAATTACCAATAAATAATAGCATCCAATTCCTCACCTGAATTGGCACTTCCTTCCTCCAATTTGTCACTAGAGGTGTCTCCACGAGTTTACAACTTTCCATGTGTAATATATGTAGTATCTCATTTGTATACTTTCCTTGAGACACAAATAATTCCCCATCACCTTGTCATACTTCCAACCCAAGGAAGTAGTGCATGAGACCCAAGTCCTTCATTTAAAATTCCCTTGCAAGATCCTCCTTGCAATATCTGATTAGCTTCTCATAATCCGTCAAAATCAAATCATCAACATATAAGAAAATAATAATCAATTTACCTTCTACCAAGCTGTGATAGAGGTTTGCATCTGATTCACTTTCGGTGAAGCCCAAACCATGAGAGAACTATTGATCCTAGTGTACCAAGCATGGGGTGCTTGTTTGAGACCCTACAATGCTCACTTGAGTCTGCACACATGAGACTCTCAATAAATTGTCTTAAAACATTTTGGTTGCTCAATGTACACCTCCTCCTCAATAACCCCATTGAGAAATGTAGTTTTTACATCCATCTAGTGGATCTTCCACCCCATCTATGCAACTAGAGCAAGAATTTCTCTAATGGATGAATACCTTGATACAGGAGCAAAGGTATCCTCATAGCCAATTCCATCAACTTGAGATAATCCTTTGGAAACAACTATGGCCTTATATCTTTCTATGGTTCTGTTAGAGTTGGTCTGGTCAGTCCTCCGTCAGAGATCAAAACTCTTTATGCATTTCATGTTTAGGTGTCCCGCTCCATTCACCCAACTACATTCCACTAGGGGCATGCCATAATTTGACGGAGAAAGTCATGCTAGTCATTCCCCCTCATGTCTGGCCCCTACTGGCTCAGGTCTTTTGTCAATAATCATCAAAGTCCATGACAGTCAAGGTCTGGTCCTTTAAACGACAACAGTCATTTTCAATGTCTAGGTCTAGGGATTCATCAATTTGGTCTTTGAACATGTCCAGTAAAGCCATGTAGGCTAGAGTGAGGCCCTTAAATAGTTATGGTTCATAGAGCTTCATCGTCATGTGGATAGACTTCGACTCTTCTTCAAAACTCTGTTTTGAAGAAAAGTCAAATAGTGTCATTTATGACAAAATTTTCAAAAAAGTCGTTAGTTGGTTTCTTCAGATGCAGTCATGGTTTCCATGGCCAAATGTCTTGTCATGCAATCCCTGTAAAGAGTGCCGAAAATTTCACCATTTGAGCTAAAATTTCAAAGGAAAAGTGAAAATCAATGTGTTTTAAAGTGAGTGAAAAAGTGTCAAAACACAACATTAGAAAATTGGGTTTTCAAGGAAGCAAATATTAAATCCATCTCTCCCAAGGCTATATATACAAGTTTTCATCAAAATCAAAGGCATTATGCTATTACAAGCCTTGGAGAAACGTTGCAAAGGTGTGAGTGTGCAATTGTGAGTGTTTGAGGGAGTTGGAGGTGGTTTCAAGCGACACGACGCATATACCCAGGAGCGCGGTGCACACAGAGCCTGCTCGTAGTTGAAATTTTCCAAAGGCACGACGCATACCCAGGGCGCGATGCACTGGGCTTTGCACGTGGCACACACAAAAAAAGGGCCAAAACAAGTGCCCAATCACTTCCAAATTTTGGTGAAGCCTATCAAATTGAGAGGTAGGCCTTATAACATCACTTGTTCATCAAATTGTATCAGTGATATGATGGTTTATAGAGATGTTTGAATGCCACCAAAATGAATAAAATCAACCATAAGAAATCACCAAGAACCATGATGGCTAGGGTTGTTAAAATGTGTTGTTAGTGCCAAGGTTTCATTCCACCCACCATTTTCCCCTCACCTATCATTTTTCCCATCCTCCCTCTCCCATTTTTCCTAAAATCCATGCCATAAACTACTACCAAACCCTCTCCCCTATCCCTCCACTATTTGGTCAACTTGACACCCCAAACCCTAGCTTGTTAAAACCCCAAACCCTACCATATCAAAAGACCCAAAATCCTCCTATATCCCTAACAAATTTCTCCCTATAATCCCTATTCCCATTTGTTACCGGGAATAGTGTCCACTTGGATGTTGTTATTCCCACTAAGATGGGTGGCTATATCTTAGAAACAAACAATCAAAGTCTACTGTTGTTTCCTTTTATGAAAATAGATGAGAGGAGGACCAAGAAGACCAACTTGAGTCTTGCGCTTGATTTCCTCTCCTTCTTGATAGAGCTTTGTCGCTTCTTCTTTGTCTGCCCAGCTTCAAAAGAACCTGTGGAACAACAACATACTACTATGCAAGAAACAAGGATCTAAATTCATAAATAATACAGGATCAGATGTGTATTAACCATATACATGCATATATAACAAGTACACAAGAATATGGAAGGAAACAAGAATAGCTTTATTAAGATGAAAAGTAGCAATAGGATTACAACCATGTGCTCTGACCCAACATCATCCTCCAGCTAAGAATCCCTTCTTCACCTCAAGAAAAGCTAGATCACCCAACACTGTGAATGTACACCAGAATACCAACAACACTTCTCTATATGATACAAAATTCTAGCCTCTGGATCTCTGTGATGAGGGATCCATATATAGATGATTACAGAGAGGTGAGTCATCTTCTGGGATCTTGATTAGTGTCTTCTCTCTGATAGTTACTACTTCCACTTGGAGAATGATGATCTCTTACTCATCCCTAGTCAAAAACAGAGTGGCAAGTGTCAGAGGGGAAGCTTCTGGAAGATTCCATGATCTTCCACCTCGCATTTTTGTCCCTTCCATTTGTCCATTCCCGACCATCGCACCCTACAGAGGAGCAAATTAGTATGCATCACACCTTGTACACTGTGAAGGTGATATGCATTGCACCCCCTGCATTGAGCTTTCAGTATGGTCTAGTTTTGACCATTTATGAGCAGTGTTCAGTGGAGAACTTATGGGAGATGATGTAATCAGTTGACCTTATTACTTTAGGCAGTGAAGCAACACTTTTAGGGACTTAGGAGCCGTTAGTTTATGGACATTTATGATTGGGGTTGAAGTGCCCAAAAATGTCTATAACATACCTTGTATTTCTCTTTGATATTTATTTTAGGTACTCGAAAATGAAGAAAAATGAAAGAGCGAGCTTGGAAGCGAAGGAATCAAAGTCATCTCCAAAGATTGAGTGATTAGCATTAGAGCAAGGTAGGCCACTCCCTCTTTGCATTTGTTAAACATAAGCTAGGAAAGTGTATGCTAGTTTGTTTAATTTGTTGCTAGATCCACTCATTGGGCTAGCGAGATTGCCTCTGTCCACAGAGGGGATTTTACTTCACAACAAAATGGCAAATCCACTAGGGAAGCTATAGCCTCTTCAATCTCCTTCTCCATCTGATCTCTTGATTAGTTTGAAATACCATTGAGCTCACAGTTAGTTTGAGGTTGTATAGGTCTACATAGTTACTGATTACTACATTAGAGTGCTGGGTCTAGAGTGTTTGTCGAAATCTTTTTTGTTTTTTCCTTATTCCTTGCCCAACTCATTTTTGACTCGGATAATCATGCTTCCAGTGCAATTCCCTTTAAAACACTCATGTTGAACCCCTATTCAGCACGAGTTTGGCCATTACAGTTGTGCTGATACCAAAGATTGGTGAAAATTATGGTTTCTTTATCAAAATCCAGTGTGTCTTAGCCTCTGAGGTCCTTTTTCTTGTCCATTATGATTGGGTTTATTGGTGTTTTATATGATTATCTTATTTGATTAGCCAATTCTTGTCTCTTGAGATTTCAAGTGTTTGGAGTGAAATTGGATTGACTCTAGGGTTTTTAGGTCATTTTGTTGCCACTTGCCACTTGTAAGTGTCACTAAGTTTGTAGTTTTTTGATTGATTGGATCTAGTTATTTGTTAAAATTATTCAAAACATCAATTTGCATTAGTTTTTTCTCGTCTTTTGCAAATTTTCATTCTGATTGCATTAGGTCATCTTCCACTTGAAAAATCATTTTATTTATTTATCAAACATAGATTACGTTGTTTGGTTTAAAAGCTGAAAGGGTTGCATTTTTTATTCATTGAAAAGAAAATGTTAAAGACATTTTTATTTAAGTGCTTTTGGAGTTGAGTTGGTGTTGCTTTGAGTCCATTATTTGCATTAGAAGATTTGAATCAAAATGTATTTTTTTCTTTAATTGAATATTTGATTGCATTAGAGCATCTAAAAATTAAAGAGAACATCATTTATATAAAGTGCATCTTAATGGAGTAAACATAATTTTTCTTTCGATAGATTGCATATAAGATAGTGAGGATTGTTTTTTCTTTTCTATATTTCATTTGGAAAGAAAAGTTAGTGGAGGCATGTTCTTTGATGCATTATATTGTTTTATGCATTAATTGATTGAATTCTCTTCCCTTGTTAGTTTAGCTTTCGTTGAAGTGAAAAGTTTCATTCTCTCATATAGTTGCATTTTAGGATTAAGGTGACATTGTTTGAGCCAAAAAGTTGAAACATAATTCAAGAACAACGTTAAAATTTACTCAATTAACCTAAGGAGAATTTGGAACTTAACACAAATATTTAGAGGTCTAGACTAGAGACGTGTTCCAAAGTCTATAAACCTAGAAGCTATCGTTAACTGCCCGCATTGTATCACGAGGGTGAAATCTCGTTCCATGTATGGAAGTATATAGGATCATTCCCCAATACTCTCGGGTATATTAGAGGTGCTCCACATATAGAAAGTATATGGGAATGCTCTCATTGAATGGTTATGCATTAGACAACACTAACATGGACTTGTGCTCCCTGTACCATGACGTATATATTGGGAGACCCCACTAGGTTTCTATCATTTAGCCACAGGTAACTGAGTCAACTGCCTTGTAAACGTGATACACCAAACACAACATTCGAGTGGTTTGCCACTGTACATTAAGTCCTTGATTTCGGCTAAGGTGTATATTGCGGTTCACGGATACTTGGTAAACCCTCTTTCTTAGTACACCCTTTTCGATTTATTTCTTGTTTTTAAGTTCTAAAATTTAATTTCCCATGATAACATGACTTACCTATGAAGTCATCCTTGGCGTCACATTTCCTGCTTAATAGTAAATTTTAATTGTAAGCTTAAATAAACCACCTCCTATTATTTTTAAGAGAAGGTCATTGTGGCTGAATCACCGGGTTCACCTTACATATCCTCTTCACCATATGACACTGAAGGGTCATCACAAGGAGTCCATCTTGAGATTTCACAGTCACTTGAAGACCAAGGTTCTGAACTTGGAATTATCCCAAGTATTCAACCCCTTACTTCTCGTCCTCCACCCCAGGCGTCATCTTATCTAGAATCTGATCTAGAAATTCCTAAGGTTCCGCCAAGGTATTTATTATTCCCTCCAAATATACTTTTTGATCCATTGGTCATATCTCCTGAATGGCCATATAGCCCGTTAGATAACCCCCATGTACCTTTGGAACGTTCTCCTAGTACATCATAGATTCATCGCCAACTGTTTCCACCTATGGCATCAAAAGTTGTGATTCCAACCCCTCCTCAAGATCCTCCTCCATAAGTCTTAGCCACTCACACTCCTGGTGTTGGTGATGAATCTGAATATAACTTTCCACTGGAAGGCTTTCTGTATGTGTAATTATGCCACCTCCGCCACCACCTGAAAGAAGTGAAACTTTTTTTTCCACCAGGTTACACCTCTTCGGCTCACTTTTTCTCAATTACTCTAAGTGCGTCTTCACCTTATCATAATCCCATTTGGTCGTCAGGGGCTATGCTTACTTCTGGTCCATTTGTTTCAAGCATGGCCTCTCAAATTCCTATACAAACTGTAGTTCCTTTAGTTCCTGTATAATCGATATTTACGGTTGGGAATATTAATGTCCCTATAGGTTCCTCAAGTCCTCCGTTAAGTAGAAAATATGTTCCACCACCTATCCCACCGCATGGGGGGAAACAACCACATCCTCCATATGTACCTCCTATTTTGGGTGGAACTTATGTGAGTGGATCTCAAACTCATGCCACCGGACTTAGTCAAATTGTTGGTAGTGTACCTTATCGTAGTGGATCATCTATTCCATTTGGATCAGGCCAAATTTCGAATCAATAACCTCTTTTGACGCAGATTCCCTGCCAATAAACGTACCCTCCATATGGCTCACAATAGCCTCAAATCCCACCTTTAATCAACAAACAAGACCCCAAATGCAATCTGGCCCAAATCCATCATTTGGGACATTTGATCAATTTCAAACTGGAACTTATCAGTACCAACATCAAAACCAAAAAATTCCACAAGGAACTTTCCAACAAAATCAACCTTATTTACAATGAGGACCTTATGTGCAAAAAGGGCCTTATCAACAACAATTATAGCAGCAAGGTCAATGATTCAAATGGAAAATTTTATCCATCCATGGTATTCATCCACCCATGGAATTTGTTAGCACCTCGATTGAACCTCAGGTTGAATAAGGCAATTCTAGAGTAACCACAAACCATGCTTAGCCAAGTAGCTATCCCTACTAGGCCAGGAGAGGGCTCTCTCTGTAAGGATCTCTTCCAAAATGAATGGATTAGGAAACTGATATTAATCTAGGTATAGTAGCACAGGGTTTTGATTTGATTTTTTTGAAGGGTTTTGCTAGATCAAAAAGAGCCAAACAGTTAGGGCAAGGAAATTAGGTCAAAATTGTAGGGTGTTCGATGGGGAAAGGTAGGCACAATGATCAAAACTGTAGGGTTTGATGGATGGGGTGAAAAGACAAGTGAGGATCTAGAAAGAGCATGTAAACCACACGGATTCTTTCTAAACTGAAGAAAACACAGATTTTGAAATGTCTACCCAAAAAAGAGCATAAAATATATGGATTCTGCCTCTCAGACTTGTATACATTCACATAAAGGTAATGAAATGATGAAATGGAGTCAAAAATACATTCTAACACATGAATACAAAAGAAAAACTGAACTAAGCATCATGCCACATGGATCCCAAAGAAATAGCCACAATTTTGCATTAATCTCCTACAGTAACTGATACAAAATGATATCTAATCAAAACATAAGCATACCACTGAGTCAAACCCCTACAATGACTGAGGAAAATAATCATATAGACCCCAAACAACTCATCCTAATCTTAGGGAGTCGAATCCATGACAGGAGTTATTTCCAGCAAAATCTGAACTGCTAATAAGAAAATAGGGTGGTCAAAGTGACTCATCCCTAATCCAAATAAAATGACACACTACACCTCAAAAATTTGTTTTACCTAATGAATCTACCCTAGTATTCTCTAGAAGCATCATAATTACATTCAAGATATCAATTACAAGGGTAAAAACATCATTTGTCATGGTAGAAGTGAAAACTGGGTCGAATATGCAAAATTGTCGGCAAAGTGTCAAATGCATAGTGCCAAGTGCTAGTGCGCAACACCAAGTGCGGGCGCATCCTTCAACTTCAGCTACACTTTTGGAGGCTTTCCCGATGTCCAAATTGCACCCACAATATCTTTTTGGAAATATTTTCTTGTCTAATTTCCATAACAACTTGAATTTATTATTTTGGATGTCCTTTTCCCAATAAAAAATAAAATCTCCCAACAATGCTTAGTGCCCAGGCCAAAAAGAGGCATAAAGGTCATTGTTTGGGTGTTTTTTTACCTTTTGACCAACCCGTTTTCCTCCAAATTATTAGCAAATGTACAAGGTGTATGTACTCATCACTAGAAACCAAAAAATTATAACTTCTTGCTGATTGGATGTCTCAAAAAGAGCATAGCGCCCAAGGCACTGCGCATTTTCCCTCCATGACTATGAAAAAACTGGACTGAAAAACACAGGCATTTCCTTCAAGCTCAAAAATGGTTCAAAATGCCCAAAATGTATTTTTATGACTGATCAAAGGTTAGAGGCATCTACGGATGCCTCAACAAGTACGTCAAGTCTCCTCCTCTCCTCTTGCTTGGTCAATTTGTCAATTTTCTCATGAGCTCTTTTGAGCTTACTCCTTGCCACTTGGTTCCTCTATGCATAATACTTGGCCATCTTCCTTTGTATCTCAACATCTCTGTTTGATTATTCCACAAGGGTCTCCAAGTGTGTCTTCACCTTCTCAAGCCAAGATTCTTTTTTCTAGCAATGTCCTTGACCAATTTCTCATTTAAAGTGAGTTGCTCCTCTAATTCTACCTTCTTTTACCTTTCAAGCTATAAGGCTCTCTTTAATCCTCTTATTCTTGGTCTTTTTCTTTGTCCCTATTCATCATTCGGCTCTCCATAATCTCCATAAGCCTCATCAAGCTGCAACTTCGCCTTCTCGGCCTCCCTCTTTGCCTTGATGTACTTGGTTTGCAACAATTCTTGCTTGACCTCTAGCTGCTTGTTCTCTTGCTCATTAAAGGAGATGATATATTTGGCCCTTTGTAAACTGGTCTCAATCTTCTTGATTTTGGTATCCTTTGCTTTCAAGGTAGCCTGAGTGATTTTCTCCTTCTCCTCATCATTTGGGTTCACAAGGAGAAACACCTTTTCAGTGTCATGTTTTTCATGTTGTTGTTTTACCTCTGCTTCTTCCACCATTTTCTCTTTTCCTTTAACCTATAATGCTGATGACAAAGGAAAGGCCCCTCCCACTTTTCGTAGGGTAAACACCTACCTCTTTCCCCTTTGATTGGTCAAAGCAAATGGTTACAAACTATCCCTCTTTGGTATACTACTCTGACCATGCTCAGTGTGTACATCATGTCCCTCATTGCCATCATGCTCATCATGTTCCTCATCATTATCATCATCTATACTGGGTGAATGGATGGTTACATGAAATGGTGATGTAGATGGTGTGGAGGTAGCTGGTGAAGAATGATCTGTTGAGGATGAGTGATAAGTAAGTTGTGGTGGATGAAAAGAAGTAGATGGATGAGTGGAGGATGATGGAGAAATGCGAGGAGCTGGCTAAGTAGGTGGTTCATTGAATATTTCATTAGCTATGAAGGTCTCCTAAGAAATGCCTAGTTGATCTAAGTGATGGAGGACTATCAATTTGATAAGAGAATGATGGAAAATACTAGGCATATGATGAGTTGGATCCCTTTTCTGAGGAATATATGTCATCTTGTCAATACTTTTGAAAATGTAATATGGCAAAATGAGCATTCTTACCCTGGTAAAGTGCATGAGAAGCCTGATATGATATGAGTAAAGTCTAGAAAACATGCCCTCACATGTGAAATACCTCATGATTATCTTCATTAATGGCACATACTTGTCTAAGAGATAAAAGAAAGGGAAAATTATTTTCTTATCATTTTTAAACCTTGTTTTAAGATATGGCTCATAAAAACCATGAGGCAGATTTCTTTGCTTGAATTATTTCTCTCCTGCAGTTGGAATTTCAGTGGCTTGTGATATGATGGCAGGAGATATAGTGAATGTGACCCTGGCTAAAGTTACTTGGTTATTTTTCAAATTGTGGATGAATAGTTTGGTTAACTGTTGATGAAAATTCACCCTTTCAACCCTTTTGCAAAACTTAAAACAACCCATGTACTTGAAACATGATACTATAAGTGGTGATGCCAAAAGTTCTATGGTATCAGTGGGTTCAAATCTGATAATTCTCCCTCCCTTCTTGGCTGGCCTTCTTGACTGTCTTTCCCATTCTTCTGAACTAGTGTGACCCTCTTTTGCCATGTTTCTAAGGTGAAAAATTGAGGGACTAATATGTGGGTCAAGGTGAGTGAAATAGTGAGGGATATTGAATGATGTACAGGGAAAGGATGATTTGAGGGTGACAAAAGTCTACAAGTGCTGTAATTATGATCAAATAGGTGATTTTGGAAACATACAAGAAAGCTTTGCTAGGGTTCTAAAATTTAGGGTGCCGACTTGGTTAATTGATGGAGAAAAAGAGATATTGGGCCCCTTAATTGTTGTATGCAGGTAATAGAAGCCTTTGTAGCTTGAGCAGATGAAGAAAAGTGGTGTTTTGGTGCTCCTAGGGTTTGCTAGGCTTTACTGGCCAAACGTGTAGCACCAAGTGCCAGTGCACAACATCCTCGAAAAACGCACCCTTCAATGCATAGGCACGTAGCACCATTGGAATTTGCTCTAGCTCGGTTAGGCAAACGTGAGCTTCATTGCACAGGTGCGCAATGACTCTGCCTAGCACACAGCATCCAACTGAAGTGCGTAGTGCCTTCCTGATCTTTTCAAATTTTCACTCAATTTCCTCTTTGCCAAGGAGAGGTTATTGTGGAAAAGATTTGATGAAGTTTGAAAGATGCTTTTGAAATCTTATATAGAGGATGAGTTTGATTTTTCCTTAGAAAAACCCACTTTATAATGTTTGTTTGGAAATTTTTACTTTGTTTTCAAAACTATGTCTGATGCTTCTCTTTCTTTGTCTCTTTTAAGGTGGATGATGCTTTGATTAATCTGATTCTTCATCGATTCCTCTATGGAAGCAAGGAGAAGTGCCTTGGGTAGCTTATGGGAACAATTATTACGTAAAATGACTTGAATTACATAAAAAATATGAACAAACTAAAATACTCTATTTTCATCTAAAAATAAAATAAATATGTTTTTGAGATGAAAATTACATCAGTAAATAAGGATTTTGTACAGTAACCATGACTAAATACTAACCATTCTTTGTTTATTGGTCTTCCTCACACCGTTGTTGCCCTTTATTTGCAATAAAACAAAGCTTTTGACCTTGGAAGTGAACCCTAAGACCTAATGGAGACATGACTGCCTTAACTCTAAAAATAACATAACTAAAACCATAACTGAATGAATCATGAAGATGGGTTAGCAAATATGCTTGATGAGGGAAAATTAGATTTTCTGAGAAGAAGAAGACAACCATCAGTGGATTATTTTTGGCTTGACCTAGTGGAATGATAAAAAAATTCAGTATGAGACACCTATAATGAAAATGCAAAGTGCAGATTTGATGCTTGATGGAAGTATGCATATACTGACACTAACATTGGCCTTATTGGGGATGGCAGCTCCTTGGAGGTGTCAAGAACACCTAGACAAAGTGCTTAGCAGATTGGGCCAATAAATTCAAACATGTGAAAGATTAAATTTCTTTTGAAATTTTACAAAAATGACTCAATACAAACAAAAAACTGACTCAAAACCAAGTCTAGACTGACTAAACAACCAACTAAAAACAAGACAAAGAATTTAAGCTTTATACCCTTCACTTCGGTCCCCAAGCTCAAATGACATTGTATTTCAAATATTGAAAGGAAAGTAAACTAGTATATACAATGACAATGAAACAACTTCAACAAGCTGCATCAGAAATAATAGTGTTTCAGGAGCCTACCATTAACTAGTCCTCCTAAGAATTCTTGACCATCCATTTCCTTCAATAAACATGCATTCTGTCCTCGATAGGTTGAGATTTTATAAGGTCATTTCCACAGATTGTCAAACTTAACATGTTTCCCCTTTTATTCATTTTGTGCATCCCATCACAACACTACATCTTCTAGCTGAAACTTTTCTGCCTTGATCTTGCAGTCATAATTTTTCTTTATCTTCTCTTGCAGCCGGAAAGTATTTTGAGAAACCTCTTCCCTTGTTTGTTGAAGGTGAATCATTTGATTGATTCGACACTGAAGATCATCTTCTTCACTACCTTCTTCTTGTAATAATCTCATGACTGAGACTACAAGTGATGTAGGAAACACTATATTAGTACCGTAAACTAATTCAAAAGGCGACATACCTATTGATTTCTTACTGCTCACTCTGTCAGCCCACAAAGCATTGAAAAGCTTTCAATGCCAATTCTTCTTGTTTGCCTCCAACATTTTCTTAATAATGTTTACCAAGGATTTATTTGAAGACTTGGCTAGTCCATTGCCTTGCAGACAATATGCCATGGAATGACCCAATCTGATGTTGTACTTGTTGCAAAAATCAATCATTTTCTTCGACTTAAACGATGTTGCATTATCTGTAATAATCTTGTGAGGGCAACCAAAATGAGACAAGATATTGGACTCTAAAAACTAAATGATTACTGTGTCCGTAGCTTGCCTTGTCAAAATGGCTTCGATCCATTTGTTGAAGTAATTAGTGGCTGTCCAAATCCATCTGTGATGTGCTAATGATGTAGGATGGATTTCCCCTATGAAATCAAGCCCCCACTACTAGAAAGGTGCATTAACTATGATTGACTTCAAAGGAAGAGGGATCAGCTTCATTTTTCCTTGAAAAACTTGATATTCGTGGCAGCTCATGATTGTTTTATATAAATCTGAAAATAAAGATGGCCACTAATACCTTGCTCTCAAGATTTTATTAGCCGTTGTTTTCCAAAACAAGTGAACCCCCAATCTCCTCTATGAAAATCATTCATTACCTGCTGAGCTTCATTTTCAACCAAACAATTAAGAAGAACCCCTCTTGGATCTTTCCAATAGAGAGCACTATCCAAAATGCAGAATTTTGCAGACAACAATGTAAAATTTGAAACGGGAACTAATACTGTTACCTGTTTTGTAGAGATAGCAAAAAAATGACCTGATTTTGAAAAGGGGTGATGCAGAACACACATGTTTTTTTTAGAGCATAGTTTTTGGAACTTTAATTTTTTTCATGTACATTACGTTTTAGAATGATAGTGATTTTCATGCTGATTTAAAAAAGTGAGTATTCTGCATCACACCCTTTTTTTAAAAGACCCATTTTTTGACTTCAAATTTTCTAGTGTATGAAATGTAAATAATTATTTTCTAAATTTGATAGTTTTTGAAGTGGTCGTTTTTTCATATTTTTTTGTTTTTTATTTTAATTTTATTTTTTTTTGTAGAGGTTTTTATTGTTTTGCATTTTTAAATTAGA
>APFE030945228.1:519699-530003 GCA_000404065.3 Pinus taeda | reverse complement strand
ATACCTTCAGAAAAGTGAGCAAATAACTTATTCATTTCATTGATTCAAAATTATTTTTCTTTTCTTGACATGTGGCGACTTAGTGATAACACACACCTAGACTTCCCTTTGACCGGGGTCTTTTCATTGATTTGGATTAAATGGATAGGACACCATCCATGTACTAAAATTTCCCAGCTACCCATGTGGTTCGTTTCGTCTCTTGACACCTATAACCTATAGAAGTATGAAAATCGTTGCAGAATTGCCAGTTAGCTGCAGAATAAGGCTGAATTCCGCAGTTAAAAGACAGCCAACCATTGGTTTTCTGATTTAAGTTGTTGGAAAAGAGAATTTATGCAGCCAAGTGCCAGGGAGAGAGAGCCTAAGATCACAGCTGGTGCACAAGACCAATTATTCATGATCTACTATATTTTTTTTAATATTCTTCACAGTCTGCCTGAAAAATAAAAAAACTTTGTAAATGGTATATGAAGCAAAACAGTTTTAGTGATGAAAATATATCAGAGTAATGGAAATGTATGATCTTTTCAACAACTTTGATGACTCCTTCGGGCTTTGTCCTCACAATGAGACCCATTCTGTCTTTTTTTACATCGTAAACACCAATGTAGAAGATGGATATATGAAAATAAAGTGGTTATGTAGAAGAAAAACGGTTGTATGAATAGGAAATGAAGAATACCATGGAGAACAATAATGGGTATGGAACTGGAAAAAAAACTGAGTACGAAATGAAGATGGATTTTTGAAGCGAGAAAACTCGTATGGATAGAATAT
This sequence comes from Pinus taeda, assembly GCA_000404065.3. NCBI lineage: Eukaryota > Viridiplantae > Streptophyta > Pinopsida > Pinales > Pinaceae > Pinus > Pinus taeda. The sequence continues at coordinate 529,223 of APFE030945228.1, read as the reverse complement.
GTGAAAATATAGTAATTATATGCATAGACTGTGTAAAAACAGGGTGATTGTTATACGTAGGTAGTATGAAAACGGAGCGATTGTGTATGTAGAGGCTGTGAAGATATGAAAAGGGGAAAAAAAATCTATGTAGTGAACAACTAATCAGGGTCTGAGAGTCGTATACAAATAGGTTATGTCGTGAATTTAGTCGTTTGACAGATGTTAAGTGCAGAAGTCTGGTTGAGTACGAGTCATGGAGTTCAAAACGGAGATTGCATGAATTGAATTGGGTTCTTAGACGCCACATGGATTGAATGCTAGCATATACTAGGTTCCCAAATTGGAATTCCCTTCCCCAGACAACCAAATTAAATCAAACTATCAGTTCATTAATTCAGATTCAATTTTTTTCTCTCGTAGTCTACAAAACTAGGCTTCAAAGAACTGAGGAGATCTCCCAAACTACTTCAGATTCCTTAAAACGATTTATGGGTTATCTAACTGACTCTATTGTCGAAAAAACCCATGTTTTATTTTTCCCAAATTCATCTCTGTTTGTGTGGATCATGTAGTTTAAGTTTGACATTTTTTCCTGTTTTGCGTTTTTGTGGATTAACGTTTTTACTATTCTGCACTTTTATGAATTGTTGCATTCGGCTTTTTGGTTTGATTTGCAATTTTCAGCACAGAGAAAGAAAATGAATAGTGATCTAAACCTCAGATCTCAGACCTTTGTTTTATCCCAGAAACATACTAAAGAAATCGTACTTCAAAACACATATGTTTGGGTTTGCCATGTGCAATGTTGATTGCCCCGAGACAGAAAACGAAAATCAATCTTATGGTGTGGACATCAGTGAAATATGCCAGGAGGGACGATTGGACCAAGTTTTGGATGGATTCCCATAAACTAACAATTCTATGTCTCTTGCAGTTCCGCATTGAAGCGAGAAAATTTGTAGAGGGCAGACAGATTCATACCCATATGATTAATAAAGGATCCATCCTCGATGTTTTTATACAGAATCGACTCTTTTTTTATAATGAGTGTTGAAGATTTTCACTAGTATTGGCCTGCTATTACTGATTACAAGAGTCAGGCAGAAGCTATTGCAGTTTTTTTTTTTTTCTTTTTTTTTTGCAGGTTCATTTCAAGGCCAAAGCTCAGACAGGAATGCAGATTTTCTATTGAGGCCACAGTGAAAACTATGATTGGAGATAGCCATTGGTTGTTTCCTTTTTTTTCTTCTCTGAAATTGTGAAATTTTATAAAAATGATTAATGATTTTCAATTTCAGGCAACAAAGACTTCAAGGTAAATATGCTAAAAACAAGGCTTTGACTGAGGTCTTAAGCTGATTTTTTTATTAATCTGGGCTGGGTGACTAGGATAAGATCCATGTCGGGACAATTTGGGAGATGCCCATGTGGTTGGTTTCTTCATTGGATGCCTGTAACCTCCTAAACCTTGGAATTAGTTGTGGAATTCACAGTTAGCTGCGGAATGAGGCTGCATTTCGCAACTAATTTGCAAAATCTTATTAAAACAGGACACAGTGTTTTGAGGACCACTACAAACCATAACTAGTCAATCTTGGACAGTTGAGCAATTGGGTTTCATTTTTTTAATTTTTTTTTATTGTTTTTTTCATTATTAAATCAAATGAAATGATGAAGTTTATTTTGTCCCCTTTTTCTCTTTTTTTTTTTAACATAACAATTCTTTTTCTAATCCTCCATATCACACAAAGTGCAGGAGGAGAGCATACTCAAGAAATTATTAATTTTTTTTAGATGTAAGAAATAAGGTTTCCTAATTACACTTCCCCGGCAACGGCGCCGAAAAGTCTAGTCAATTTAATGTCTTAAATTTCTCTACATAAATTATCAATCTGGGTATCGTAAACTGATGAAGTGTGGTACACCATATGTTCTTAGTTAACCTTTTTTCTTACTTCGTTGGTTTATAGTTTATGTTGTTTTTGGATTTTGTTATTGTTGGTCTCCTAAAGTGTTCCAATGCAATGGAAATCCTAGTTTAAAGTTTTAAGAATGTTTTTAAAGATCAAGTGTGGATGTAGATTTTAAGACAAGGTTTATGCTTCTTCTGATAATTTCCAAACTTTGAACTTAAGAGATCTTAAAACATGTTGTCTACAAAATCAAAACTTGAATAAGAGTATAAACATGCAGCTACATAAACCAAACTAAAAATGAACTACTAAAAATGAGGTCACTATCTCTGTTGTTCATCCTAATTGCAGAATTGAAATCTAATAAATTGTTGCACTCAAAACCAAAGATTAAATAAACTGGAAACTAGTCAATGATTTCACCCATAATCACAATATTTCGTCAATTAACTTCTAAATGGGGTTAAGCTAAAGACTCCAAAATATCATCATATGGCATGAAAAGAATGACATCTAAATTGCATACTAATGAAAGCAAAATCAATTACTTCACCTATAATCACAATAGCTTGCCAATTAACTTCTAAAATGGGGTTAAGCTAAAGGCAGCGGAGATATCATCATATGGAATGAAGAATTGATATCTAAACTATCTACTTGCAGACTAATGAAAGAAAAATCAAATTACTTCACCTATAATCACAATAGCTCACCAATTAACTTCTAAAATGGTGTTAAGCTAAAGGCACCAGAGATATCATCATATAGCATGAAGAATTGATATTTAAACTATCTACTTGCAGAATAATGAAAGCAAAATCAAATTACTTCACCTATAATCACAATAGCTCGCCAATTAACTTCTAAAACGGGGTTAAGCTAAAGGCACCGGATATCATCATATAGCATGAAGAACTAATATCTAAGATATCTAAAAGCAGTAAACAAATCTCACTAAAATAAAATCATAACAACTGGAATTAAAACTAAAGTTCAGCAGAGGAAGCAAGTCTCAAATCACCACTTGATGCAAAAACTACATTAAAAAGCTCGAGAAAAAACTAATAAGCAAATACAAGAACATGTAAAGAAAAACTAATCTACAATCAACTGGTTGAACACACCTGCATGAATTAAACTTGCATGAATGGAAAATCTAAACTATTAAACTTGAAAACAATGAAATAACATACTTGAATGAAATCAAAGCAAAACTACAAAAAAAAATCTACTCTACCTTACATTCTAATATGCTCCATGATATCTACTTCGTATCTCATTCCATGTTGAGAACATCAAAGCTTTATTCAAATTCTTCAAAATTACAAAGTACAACAAAGCTTTCCAAAGCCATCAAAGAAGAACTACAAGCTCCAAGCTACCAACTCTAAACTCTAAGCTAACAAATGAAGGATATAGATCTCCTATTTATACAAAAAGATGACAAGCCATCTCATTAATGAGAGTCCATGAATCTCTCCCTCTATCTCTAGAGTCCTAATCAAAATAGGAACTAATAAAACACATGTCTTCTTAGAGTCTCAATATAATTAGGAGATGTGACACATATCTTCATGATCCCATGATTCTCTCCACTCAAATTCGAATTTGGCCTTAGGGTACCACATAAAGGTCTTCTAGAAGCCTCCTTTTAACCTACACATGTCAACAATCTCATCCCCCTTGTTAGGTATAAGCATATGCACATTATTTTCTAATTTTTAACCACAAATTCACTTAAAAAAGGCTTAGAATTAATAGAGTTTGGAAAAACGTAAATGTGGCCCAATGATAATGAAAGTGGGATGAATGTGGTGAAATGGAGGTGATATAATGGACATAATAGTGAAAGTGTAATGGAAATGAATGACATTTTTAGGACCCAACATACATTACATAAATGAACAATTCTTGGATGATACAAATGAAAAGGCCTCCTTTATATATATAGGAGTCTAATGGGTCACAATATAATTAGAACCTACATAACAATAATAATATAAGGGCGCAACAATAACAATAATGAGCTTGTATGGGGTGTAAGTGTCAGTCAATTTAGCCTGTCACTAGTGATCAAATATGCTCTTATAAGGTGTTGTTAGGGTTTCAAGTCAATTTTTTGTCATTTTAGTGAGTCTCCAAATAAAAATTTGGTCACTCGCTAGTGTGTCTAGGGCTATTTCCACTTTCTCATGAATTTCATATGTCGGTCACTTTCATCACTCAGTTGAGTCTACCATCATGAAAACATCATTAACATCACTTCAGTCACATCATCATGGTCTCCATTCAACTCAGTGTCACCATTAGGTCATTAGAGTTAAGGTCCCAAAATCAGTCATTTCATGTATAAATCTGACAAATGAGGAGTGGCATCAGGTAAATTTGTTTAATAACACTTGATTTCAAATGTAATTTATGTTTTTATATGTAATAATGTTCCTAAGGTTCTAAAGTTACAAGGATAGGTCCTAAGGCTACAAAGCTCAAAAAGAAAGTGAATTGGTGAGGTGCACCATCCTATCTCATCAATCACTTAGACACCAAAATAAAATTATAAAGGCACACGGAGAAGCTCATTCACACTCATTTTCACTTGTCACAATAAATATGGTCTATGGAAGCCCTTAGAGAGTGACATCATTGAATCTCAATGTATTTGGGTTGAATATGCTTTAAATAGGCAGGAAGCACAAGCTCAGAATAGAAAATTAACTCTTGAGGATCTTGAGGTATGCTTTCTACTGTATTCTCTTTATAATTATTGAACCTAATTTGTTTACAACACTTACTTATTTTTCTTGAATATTATAGGATTCATGGGATAGAGGTATTATTCATATTAATACTCTCTTTCAAAAAGATAGACACGCACTAGCTTATGACAAAGGTCGGAGGGTATGAACAAGCTTAAACAATATCAAGTGTCAAAACAAAATCCATTTTGGTGGACTCATCAGCGACATGATGGGAAGATGTGAAATCTAAATAATTATCAAACAAATGTTTTGCAGGGTCCTGGTGGAGTGGAAGCCATTTTGGAGCCAATAGAGAGCTGGACTACTGATACTCTTAAAGCTAATATCCAACATGAGACACACACATACATATTGATGGTGAAGTCTTTAGAGTTGGTGAATTCACTTGCAATGCATTCGAAACACAACGATAATATTCTAAAGTGATGAAACAATATTTCATGTGTAAATTGTAGTCCAACCAATATTAATTTGTAAACTGACATTGTAATATTTGAAATTTCATATAATATAATTTGTGGTTGAAATTATAGGCTGTTGGCAATGCAAAACTGGAAAAACATCAACCTCTTAAATTGGAGGGATGATTCAAGGTTATTTTACAGTGGATTTTAATATGGTGTAAAATCATAAAAGATAGGAAATTTAATTATCTTTCTAAATATATACTTTGCATTTATGGTATTTGTATATGACTATGTGAAATTTGAGTTTTTATAATAGTGATATGTTATTTTTCAAGCAAAATATAATGCAAATGTTTCTATTAGTGTAGGTGTTGAGTACTTAAATAATGGAATTGCATTTAAAATATTTGTGGAATTGTAGAAAACTCAATGTTCCTATGAAAGGCTATCTTTTCTAAATTTATAATGTTATTTTTTTTATTTTTAAAATTATGAAACTTGTTATATCCTTGATATTACAAGGTCTTACATCAATGTGGGTCTAGAGGGTATTAAAATATTAAAACTTTTTTTTCCAATTGTACTTCCCACTTACTATTACACAGTAATCTTTCTAAATGGTTAAGGTGATAACGTTATTCAAGGGATAGAAAATATTTATGTCTTTCAGGACCCTTATGTCATTATAAATATGTTAAAAAAAGTTTTTTTTTTTATATATGGAGATTCATACTTATTAGACTCTATATACATGTGTGCTTTCAAGTGTGACATATTTGTGTATCCTATACAAAAGTAATGTGAAAATAGTAATATTCAGACGTATTAAAAAAATTGAATGTTTTGATGTATTTGCAACCGAAGCCACTAGGTATTTAATTTTGAACCTAAATTTGAGGCAATCAAAACATCATATGTATATTAAAGTTTTTTCTCCCACCAAAAAAGGGAAGGAATGTGAATATTTTTTAGAGCATGTGCACATTCTTACAACAAACAAGCGCAATATTTTGAATCAACATCCACATGGTAGGTGTAACAAGAATATGCTAAAGGAATCTTATAGGGTCATCAACAAATTTTTGACCCATCATAGAGGACCTTTCAAGGGTATCCTTGGTCTCTAGATGGGATGGTCAATATTATGAGTTTTTGAACATTAAGTGTGAGTCTATGGAAATTGCATATACCTAGGGGAATAAAAGCAAGTGTTAGGTCATGAAAGAATCTTACTAGCTTCTAGGGATAAGAATGACACTTTGAACCACCACAAAAAAACTATTGAGGGCGTCATTTTCATCAAATTATGGTACCACTTGGATTTTTGAGGTTAGGGTGTGAGTCTTGTGTCCCTAGACATTGCTATTAGAGGAAACATGAATATGAGGTCCTAAATTAAGCTTCTAACCATTTAGACACATGAAATATTCCTTGAACAATCACACATGGCCTCTTGATGGAATCAGTATTGTTGTGGATGTTATTGGTAATAAGTGGATTTGAGTAGTAGATATGTCTCCTAAGTCATTTGAAATTATAGAATGAAGAATTCCATTCTTTATGTGCTAAATAAATATATGAGGCATCTACATTCACGAAAAATTCCTCAGAGCACAACACAATCCCCCTAGAGGGTTGGCCTCTAAGAAATATGTTATTTCCCTCATAATTTTTTTAATCATTAGGTATGGGTGTCAAGGGCTTGATATGATTGATGGGAGAAACCCAAGCCTTATTTGGAGTAAGACTTTATCCCCGTGCTCTATGGATTTCTATTTTACTATGGGAACAGTGCTATAATCACCTCCAGGTTTGTGTTGTGTGTATATTTTTTTCTATGACCATGTTTGTGCTTATAATTTTAGGAGGATTTTGACCTTTATGCATCAAAAATATCAATATTAATATTTCCACAACCAATATACTTGCCCAAATAAGCCACCATAATTTATGTGGCTTTAGTTCAAAGATAAGCCCTTCACAGATGCCATTAACGTGCAGGTCTTGTAAATTGATTTGTATGATTTTTTTCTACTTCATATAAGATGAGGAGATTTTTATTATTTTCCTGTCGTTCCACAATTTGCTCTCGTCATCCCATGCAAATCAAGATTTGGATAATTATGAATTTCTTCATAAATAGAATTTACTCGTTCTTAAATGTGATTGTTGCCATTATGTTGTTGTTTTGTAGCAAGTATCGGTTCATCTTCAATGTATAAATAATCATGATCCCTATAATCCCTTCGAGATATGTAAAGTATTACTTTTCTTTTGAAAAACAAAAAAAAACCATGATCCTTTTCATGTTCAATACCTTGAGAATCTAAAATAGAATAAGAGTTCATATTGCTTCTCTTAGGAAAATATCCATGGAATGAATAAAAATTTCATGGCCATACCGATTCGATGGAGCTCTTGAAGTTGGCTTTTTAATTTTTCATATATTCATTCCATGGTTTTCAACCCTTGCATTTTTTGGATAGTTCTCTAGAACCCTCTTTGAATATAAATATTTGCAAAATCTTAGAACTTCTATTGCAACATTCATCATGCTATCCAAGAGAACTTTTGTTGCAATGTTCATCTTACTTGGAGAAACATGATCAAGTCAAGGATATAAACGCAAAATTGTAAGTATCAAATTAACTACAATGCATTCAAACAGAAACACAAAAATTAAATATCAAAGGGATGAGCATAGCATACCTCTTTGGGGATCGAGATATCTACGTAATCAATGAACCTCCCATACTCACTGAATTCCATCCTCATTTTGCTGGGGCGTGAAGTGGATTCTGTTTTGGATTTCTACTTTTTCATGGGCTACAATCACCTCCAATATTTTGACCAGTCATCTGCATTAGCAATATCAATATTAATATTAAGGCTCCCACAACTAACAAAGTTTCCCAAATTACCCACTAGAATTCATGTGGGTGTAGTTGGAACTCTTGGGAGGCGATTTCTGATATTTTCTTCTCATAATCCTTTACAAAAATTAGATCACCATTAAGAGAAATTGTATTGGCATTATAATGTTCTGGAAAATTATTGTTGGCATTATGTTATTGTATTGGCTTGTGATCTTCAATGAAGAAATAGTCGCCATCCTTATCATTCTTTTGAAATACGTGAAGTTTATTTTTTTCTTTCAAAAAATAACCATGATGATCCCTTTCAGCTTGTTCCATGGAACTTTGAGTCTCTACAATAGAAGAAAAATGGTTCATATTGTCTTCTCTTGGGCAAGTTATATCCATGGTTCCAGCGAAATTTTCATGGCTGCCCACCCGATTCAGCGGAGCTCCAGAAGTTGTATTTTCAATTTTTCCCACATGTGTACTCCATGTTTTTCAGCCGTTGCATTTTGATACTTATCTATAACCCTAGTTGAATATAAAGTTTTGCAAAATCTTGGAACTTTCGCTGCAATGTCCATCATGCTACTGAGGAGATCCATGTAGAAATCTTTCAAAGTAGCCACAAATATAGAGCTTATAATGTTCCTCACACTTTAGTAAGGATCAATCTTTAAAAATCCTCTAACATATCTAAAATATTGAATTAATCCAGAATGAAATACTAAAATAAGTCCCACGTAAGAAAGTTTACTTAGACTTACAGTGGATGATTCTTTTATTTGATCAAGCTCAAAGATAGACTACATTCAAGCCATTGAAGGCTTTCTAAACAATTCTTGGTAGTGTTTGCAATGCTCTATAATGCTAGTCTTTGTAATTGCTACCAGAATTTTCAGTACTCTGTAACAATTATCTATAGTCTGTAACAATTATCGGTAGTGATCTTTGCAATTGTTGTAAGAATCAACGCTCATCACATTCATTAGAGAAAATATCGAAATGCATAGAGCCACCAGAATTGAAACAGTCAAAACTCTGGACGTACGTTGGCTTTCAGAGTTCCTAACTTAGGCCATATCGCCCTTCTCACAATAAATGTGTCTCTTGCCAGGATGGATCGATTGATTACACAAACCACTAGTATAGAATTGAAATAGTCCAAATTCTAGACTTACGTTGGCTTTCATAGTTCCTGACTTGGGCCATATTTCCCTTCTCACAATAAATGTGCCTCCTACCTCCCATATCTCTATGGATGGATCGATCGATGGATTACACAAAAATTTCAATGGCAACAGATTGCACTGGGTTATTCCTCGCCTCTCATTAATAACAAATTGATTGGTAACAGAGATTGCAGTGGTAACAGATTGCTTCAAAGGTCACAGATGGCTTCAAAGCTTCCAGAAAACAAAAACTGATGAAGCACTAGCAATGGTGTTTAATGAATATGTAACACAATTACAGAGGGCTAAACTAAATTGACCGTTCACTAACCCTGATTGTTGAACTAACCCTAACATGAAAACAAATCACTAAACATTGAACTAACCCTAACATGAAAACAAATTATTGACCATTTAACATGAAAACAAATTG
>APFE030945228.1:470024-517842 GCA_000404065.3 Pinus taeda | reverse complement strand
GTAACAAGAATATGCTAAAGGAAGCTTATAGGGACATCAACAAAATGTTGACCCATCATAGAGGACATTTCAAGGGTATCATTGGTCTCTAGATGGGATGGTTGACATTATGAGTTTTTGAACATTAGGTGTGAGTCTATGGAAATTTTATACACATATGGGAATAAAACCAAGTATTAGGTCCTGAAAAAACCTTAATAACTTCTACGGATAATAATGACACTTTGAACCACCACAAATAATCTATTGAGGGCATCATTTTCATCTAAGTAGGGTACCACTTGGATTTTTGAGAATATGGTGTGAGTCTTGTGGGCCTCGACATAGCTAGTGGAGGAAACATGAATTTTATGTCCTAAATGAAGCTTCCAACCATTTATGCCCATGAAGGATTCCTTGAATAATCACACATGGCCTCTTGATGAAGTCGTTGTCCTATTGTTGTGGATGTTAGTGGTAATAGGTGGCTTTCAGTAGTATATATGTCTCCTAAGTGATTGGAAATTATAAAAGGAAGCAACTCATGCTTTATGTGCTAAGTAAATCTTTGAGGCATCTACAACCATGAAAAATGCCCCAGAGCACAACACAATGCCTCTAGAGAGTTGGCCTCTAAGAAATATTTTAGCTCCCTCACAGGTTTTTTAATCATTAGGTATGGGTCTCAAGTGCTTGATATGATTGATGGGAGAAACCCAAGCCTTAGTTGGAGTAAGCCTCTATCCCCGTGTGCTTTGGATTTCTATTTTTCTATGGGAACTGTGCTATAATCACCTCCAAATTTGTGTTGTGGATTTATGTTCTTTCTATTACCATGTTTTTTCTTATATTGTTAGGAGGGTTCCACCTTTATGCATCAGCAATATTAATACTAACATTGCCACAACTAATATACTTTCCCAAATAAGCCACTAGAATTTATGTGGGTTTAGTTCAAATATAGTCCCTTCATAGATTCCATTAATGTGCGGGTCCTGTAAATTGATTTTTACGATTTCCGTCTTCTTTAGAAAAGATGAGGATATTTCTAATATTTTCTTGCCTTTCCACAATCCGTTCTCCTCATCCCCTGAAATATGAACAATATTTGGATAATTATGAATCAATATTCGTCTTCAATGTATAAATAATCATGAACCCTATCATTCCTTTGAGATATGTAAAGTATTGTTTTTCTTTTGAAAAACAAAAAAACAATGATCCTTGTCATGTTCAATACCCTTGAGAATCTACAATAGAATAAGAATTAATATTTCCTTCTCTTAGGAAAATATCCATGGAATGAATAAAAATTTCATGGCCATGTTGATTCAATGGAGCTTTTGAAGTTGGATTTTTAATTTTTCACATATTTGTTCCATGGTTTTCAACCCTTGCATTTTTTGGATAGTTCTCTAGAACCCTCTTTGAATATAAATATCTGCCAAATCTTGGAAATTAAGTTGCAACATTCATCATGCTATCCAGGAGAACTTCGGTTGCAACATTCATATTACTTGGAGAACCCTGATCAAGTCAAGGAAACAGACACAAAATTGTAAGTATCAAATTAACTACAATGCATTCAAACAGAAACACAAAAATTAAATATCAAAGGGATGAGTATAACATACCTCTTTGGGGACTGAGGTATCTACATAATCAATGAACCTCCATACTCACTGAATTGCATGTTCATTTAACGGGGGCATGAAGTGGATGTTTGTTTTGGATTTCTGCTTTTGTATGGGCTACAATCACCTCCAATATTTTGATCGGTTGTATGCATTAGCAATATCAATATTAATATTAATGTCCCACAACTAACGGAGTTGCCCAAATTACCCACCAAAATTCATGTGGGTGTAGTTGAAACCCTTGGGAGGAGATTTCTAATATTTTCTTCTCATAATCCTTTACAAAAATCATATCACCTTTAGGAGAAATAGTTTTGGCATTATAGTGTACTGGAAAATTATTGTTTCCATTATGTCGTTGTATTGGTTTGTGATCTTCAATTAAGAAATAGCCATCATCCTTATCATTCTTTTGAAATATGTGAAGTGTATTTTTTGTTTTGAAAAAATAACCATGATGACCACTTTCAACTTGTTCCATGGAACTTTGAGTATCTACAATAGAAGAAAAAAGGTTCATATTGTCTTCTCTTGGGCAGGTTATGTCCATGGTTCCAACAAAAGTTTCATGGCCGACCCGATTCGGCAAAGCTCTGGAAGTTAGATTTTCAATTTTTTCCCACTTTTTTTACATGGTTTCCAGCCATTGCATTGCGATAGTTCTCTATAACCCGCGTTGAATATAAAGTTTTGCATAATCTTGGTACTTTTGTTACAACGTCCATCATGATACGGAGGATATCCATGCAGAAATTTTTCAAAGTAGTCATAAATCTAGAGCTTATAATGCTCTAGATAATCCACATGATACATTAACATGTATCAGACATCATCTTCTTGCACAATGTGCCTTCGAAAAAGTAATTTGTATAATTAATCACTTCCAAATGCTAAATCAATGTCGTTGAGATGTTGTCTTCCTGGGTTTCTAATAACTAGTTGTGTTTCACATTGCAAGTGGGAATTACATTTATAGACTTGTATATCTATATGATCCCTGTGTATGAAATTGAACCTATTAAGAAAATTACAGATGCATATCTTGATCAATATCTTTGGTATAAAGGTGACAAACACCATCTCTTTCCAAACTAGATCAAACCTATAGATTTAGAGCCACCTCAACTTTTGGCATATAAGTGGTGTCAAGGAATCAATAATATGCAATATATATGGAATACCAGTGAAGGTCATTGTGTTGTGATACCTTGGACAAAATTTGAAAATTTCTTTGAAAAATAGATCTGACAATGTTAAACAGGTAATTTTTTTGTTTTATGTTATTAGTTTGTGAGCACTGGAAATCTTTCTTTTGATTCAGTTTTTTTCCTAGAATATGAATTAATAATTATTGTAGGCTTTTGCTTTTGGTGCTCAACCACAACATTGTTGATTATGTGGTTGCAAAAAAAAAATGTTCTACCATTCAAATATATGAGTCATACCAATTAGTTTTCCTCCTTTGTTTTGCAATATTATGGTGTGGTCTTGGATCTCTTAGTCCTCGGTTTAACTCAGGCAAGTGAAATAGTTGGTCCTCTGCATATGTCAAATTAATTTATTACTTACTATGATATAAAAGTGGAGGCGCAGCATCCTATAAGATTGCATTCTCGTTATATAGAAAAGGCACACATTCTTTTTAGATTCATTCATGAAGAGGCAAGGGATCATATCGAGTGCTACTTACAAAAAATCCATATTTAAACAATGAAAACATGGTTTGTTACTTATGAGCCCCAAAAATGGGTTATTATATGGGCTCATTTGGCCTCCTAAATCAGCTTAATCCACCATTCTCATTAGTTTATTGCATGTATTTTATTATATTTATGCTAATAGAGTGAATTGGGTTAGTCATTATGCCATGAAGTCTAATGTGTGCTTTATGCAGGTTTTTGGTCAATTTTGGGACAAAGTCAAAGGATTAATGAGCATTTGGCAGCCAATATTCAAGGAAAACAAGAGAGAGGATTTGTAGGAGGGTGTCCCCCTCATTTATGACTCCCTACCTCGAATCCTCCATTAGAAACTCGCAGCACAAATAGCCACATCAATGCATCCAAGGGGCAGCCAAGCAAGTCAAGAAGAATTGTTGTCTATCTCTAGTTCTAGGAAGCCGAGTCCCTTGAGTTTAGGAGGGCTATTAGGGGACTCCATTTGTATAAATAGGGGGACTACATGGATTCTATCTTCTATGTTGCAGATCCTGAAGCCACATGGGCTCTTGGTGTCCTCAACACCAACACACTTTATCCAACATCGTTGCCCCTTGTCATTGTGGATTTGTATGCCCCCATACCCTTACCATGGAGTGGGATCTATATCGTGACTATTTTATATTAATTTTTTATAAATATTTACATTAGTTACATCATATTGCAATACTGCCACCGATAACCACTATCATAACCCAGAAAAACCATGCAACCAATAGCAAGAGAACCATACACCAACATGCAAATCCATGCATGTCCAAACCAGCTAGGAAATCACACATGAAATATGTTACCTACAAGTATTCCTGTTGAATTTGCATGTTCCTTCTCTTCTTCCTTGATCCTTACTTTCCTTCCCTCCCCTTTGCTTTCTTTTCCTTCCTTGATCCAAAGCTAGAGTGCTCCAAGAAAAATCTAAGTGACCAAGAGTGAGATAGAGAGAGAGAGAGAGAAGAATAATGAGAGAGCTCCAAAGCTTGAACTAATAAAAAGGTTACCAACTGATCCTCAGAAGCCTTTTTATTAATGAGGCCTCTAATTCCTTCATTTTCCAATATTTTCCTTCAATTTCCTCCTCACATGCAACCAATGACCTTTCACCTTACTTTTCTCCTAATTTCCTTTATTTCCATAAATAAATGTGCCAAAAATACCTTTTTGTATTTTAATGCCTTTTCCTTTGCCTTTGCCAATTTCCTTAGCCATAATAATCGAAATGAACACCCACACCAAGATGTCCTACCCAACATTCAGCGTGGAATATGTGTTCCTTATTCGTGGTCTTATTTTTCCTTTATTAACTTTTATCACATGAAAATTTCACCAAGGTTGTTACATATCCAAGGATTAAAACTTTTGACTACAAATATTTTTTAAAGTCTTATATTTGCCCGCTTTCCAAAAAAATGTCGTTTGTGGCCTTAAAATGGCTTTGGAAGTTCATGACCATAAAAACTGCCAAAAATAGTAAACTATGCTACAATTAAGGAAACTAAAAAACTTAAAGAAACAATGGTGGGGGTCTAAGTGGAATAGGTGGGTGGCCACCAATATCCACCTGGATCAAGCCAGTAAGGAATGGAAAATCCCCACAACCATAAAGCATCTTCGAGGATTTTTCGGGTTGACGGGATATTATCACAAGATTGTTAAGAATTATGGGAGAATAGTAGCACCTCTAACAACATTATTGAAGAAAGATGAATTTTCTTGGACTCAAGACGCAACTAAGGCCTTTGAAAATATTAAAGAGGCAATGTGTCAAGCATCGGTCTTAACTATGCTAGACTTCACAAAAACCTTTATTATAGAACGTGATGCCTTACGAAATGGAATTGGTGTTGTTCTAATGCAAGAAGGAAGACACATTGATTTTTAAAGTCGTCTAATCAAAGGAAATTATTTACAAAAACTTATTTATGAGAAGGAAATGTTGTAAATGTTACATACACTAAATCAATGGCAACCTTACCTAATGGGAGCACACTTCAATTTAAAAACAGATCATGATAGTTTATGACTTTGAAATAATCTACAAAAAGGGGAAGAAAAATGTTGTTGCAGTTGCACTCTCAAGAAAGGATGAGGATGTGGAAAAATTTATTTATTCCATGTCTATTATCCAACCCGATTGGATAATCGAAGCAAGGGATGAATGGAAGAATGATGAAGAGGTGTGGACACTCATTCAAAAGTTGCCACTAGACCCCAGTACATCTAATACATTTAGATGGAAAAATGATTCATTATGGTACAAAGGTCACTTATATCTTTGTAAAATTTCCCAATTCAAACAAAATATTATTTTGGAATTACACACCTCCCCCTTAGGAGGGCACTCGCGATTTTTAAAAACTTATGAGAGTATCAAGAAGGAATTTTTTGGGAGGGCCTTAAGTATGATATTCATAAGTTTGTGGAAAAATGTTTGGTTTTCCAACAAAATAAAGTTGAGACAATTAAGACCTCTGGTGTCTTACAACCTTTATCCATACCAGGTCATCATTGGGAGGGGGTCCCAGTGGATTTTATCATAGATTTACCCAAGTTTGAAGGAAAGAGAATTGTCATGGTGGTAGCGGATAGACATACCAAGTATGCACACTTTTGTGCATTATCTGACCCTTTAAAGCTAGTATAGTTTGTACTGCATTTATAGAAATAATTAAAAAGCTACATGGAAACCCAAAGATTATCGTAAGTGACAGAGATCCCATTTTCACTGGAAATTTTTTGATGGAATTATTTTCTTGTCTTGGTACTCAATTAACTCATAGATCCTCTTATCATCCTCACTCTAACAAGAAAACTGAGATAGTGAACAAATGTTTGGAAGGACATCTTTATTGCTTTGTATCTGATAAACAAAAAAAATGGGTTAAGTGGTTACCTCTGGCTGAATTTTGGTATAACACTTCCTTCCATACTGCAGCAAAAATGACACCATTTATGGCACTTTATGGATATCACCCATTGTCCATCACATCATCTTTAAGAGAAAATTCTAAGGTTCAAGCAGTGGAAGATCACATGAGCATCAACAACAAGTTTGCTTAAAGGATAACCTCACTCTGGCGCAGAATCGAATGAAACAACAAGCATATCAGCATCGTAGTGAAAGAAGTTATGATGTAGGCGATTGGGTATTTTTAAATCTATAACCATACAAACAAATGTCTCTCAAGAAAGCTAATAAGGATAATAAATTATCACCCAAGTACTATGGTCCTTACAAGGTGTTGCAAAAATATTGGTACTGTGGTATACAAATTACAGTTGTTTGCATCTTCTCGAGTACACCCAGTTTTCCATGTTTCATGCTTAAAGAAGGTTATCGATGACAAGCTTATACTTCAAACAATATTTCCAGAACTTGACGAGGAAGGAAAAATCATATTGGAGCCTAAAGCAGTTACGGAAACAAGAACTCGACAACTATGGAATCGATCATTTTCTGAGTATCTCATTAAGAGAAAGAACTTACACGCTAAAAATTCTACATGGGAGGATGAGAATTTTAATCAGAAGCATCTATAACTACTCAAGCATTAAGGATAACACTTTGTTTGAAGGAGAGGAGCATGTTACATCCCTATAATAATAGTGTACTCCCCTTATGGTTATTGTTAAAGTAACCCCCATATTGTTATTGTTTTGCCCCATGTTATCCTCCACAATTTCCTAAGCTAAGAGGAATCAGCGGAGGTAACCATAGACCAAGCATTCAATTCAGTAGCTATCCCTACCAAACTAGAGAGGGCTCTCTCTATGAGATCATAGCCAAAGAATTGACTCGAATATAAAGGATTTTAGGCTAGCTATGCTAGGCTCACATAGGTTTTGAAAATTTAGGGTTTTGATGCTGGATAAGGGATGAAAACCAGGTAACTAGGTCAAATGATCAAAAGGGTAGCAACAAGAAAGATATAAAGGAGCAAGGTAGAAATAGTTTTGTGATGGCTTAAGGTTTGTCAATGTAGTGTAGTGTTTAGAAGAAACAAGAGGTCTTAATAAGCATATATATATATATATCATGAATCCATTAAGCAAGAAAGAAAATAACACATAATGATATTCCCATCAAAACAGATTTTTATGGAAAGAATTCTTCTTATAAACTTTAAGGAAAACCACTGCAGAACTGATGAATGGAAAGAGAATATTAATATCTTCCATATAAAACTATAACAGAGAAAATACAACATCACAAACTCACTACACATGAATTCCTAGATAATAGTCGCAATCTCTCCTTTGATTTCCTGAAAATGCACAAGAACAAGCTACAAGAGTTCTCTCCTCAAATGTCCAACTGATAGAGTACTATAAATTTTATCAGGTTATGGTGAAAGAGGCTAGGGTAATGCTCCTTGCCTTTTAATTGCACCCTTTCAGACATTTTGATTAGGCTCCAATACAAATAGCTACACAAATCGAGAGACTTGGCAACTGTAAAGTGCATGAGCATCCTTATGTGGTATTGATATAACCTGGAAAATCTGCCCTCACATGTGAAGAACTTCATGACAGCCTTCATTAATGGTGCATATCTCTCCAACAAGTATCTGAATGAGAAAACATATGAGTGAGCTCATTTGTATTATGATTTCAAATAGGGTTTGTACTCTTCTAGGTCTAGGTTCATGCCTTTGAACCTGTTTTCACCATGGTTTGGTATGCATGTAGCTTGAGAGATTGCATCCACTAAAAACATAAAATCAATCCCTGCAATGGTGATTTTTTCTTCCTTCAAGGTGAGGTAAAATATACTTGTGATCTTCTCGTGGTAACCTACTTCTTGCACTCTTTGACAAAACCCTAAACAATTTACATCTTCAAAGCATTGCATGAAAAATAGGGAGGAGGTGATTTCATTGCAATTCGAGGGCTCAAACCTCACTATATTTCCCCCTTGTTGTACTTCCTCTTCTTTGATGGTGATGAGTCAGACTCTGTACTTCAAACCCTAGGTGAAAGGCAAGCAAAAACAGTGAAATTTGCTGCTGTAAGAGAATGAGGTGATATGATGGACTTAGGAGTTGCCTAAATTTTTAAGGAAATTTAGAAGGGTAGGGGATAATGTCATTGAGTAGGGGAAGAAGGAATTTTGAGAAATGAGTGAGGGGAGAGGGTGAAAAGGCCAAAACACAGGCCTACCCTAGAAAGAGATAGGGTAGACTCGGGTTTAGAGGAAAATTATAGAAAATGAGGGGATAAGGCTTTGTGATGGATGGAGATGGTGTATTAGCTGCAAATAGAGGTGTAGGGGCAAGGAATCTATGGTATAGGGAAACAATTCATCATTTGAAGATCAAAACCATGAAAAGCACGTAAACCCTAGGAGAAGATGTATTTGATCAATTTCTTGACATATGAGACAAAGGAGGGCATGAAAATGATTAAACTTACTTGTTATAGAGCTTGGAGGATGAAATTGCTAAAGAGGAGATTTGAAAAACAGATTTTGGTGGTCAAACACCAATTTTGGATAAATATCCCCCATGCGTAGCGAAGGCTTCTTGTGCGCAACGTGTTGTCCAGGTGCATAGCATGGGCTCTCTGAGCGCAACGAGGGCCAATTTTTGCTAGTGAGGGCTATGGAATCACAATTTTTTGCAAAGGAGAGGGGGGAGGTAGATGTTATGATGGTATACAAGTGCAAATGAGTGTGAATGAGCTTCTCCATGTGCTTTTATAATTTTCTTTTGGTGTCTAAGTGATTGATGAGGTAGGATGGCCCACCTCACCAATTCACTTTCCTTTTGAGCTTTGTAGCCTTGGGACCTATTATTGTAACTTTAGAACCTTAGGAACATTATTACATATTAAAACATATATTACATTTGAAATCAAGTGTTATTGAACAAATTTACATGTTTCCACTCCTCATTTGTCGGATTTATACATGAAATCACTGATTTTGTGACCTTAACCCTAATGATCTAATGGTGACACTGAGATAAATGGAGACCATGATATGTGTCTGAAGTGATGTTAATGACGTTTTCATGATGGTAGACTCAGCTAAGTGATGAAAGTGACCAGCATATGAAATGCTTGAGAGAGAGTGGAAATAGCCCTAGACGCACTAGCGAGTGACCAAATTTTTATTTGAAGACTCACTGAAATGACAAAAACTTTACTTGGAACCCTAACAACACCTTGTAAGAACATATTTGATCATTGGTGACACACTGAACTGATTGACACTAACACCCCATAGAAGCCAACTATTTTTATTGTTCTGCCCTTACATTATTATTGTTATGTAGGTTTTGATTATATTGTGACCCCTTAGACTCCTATATATACAAAGGAGGCCTTGTCATTTGTATCATCCAAGAATTGTTCATTTATGTAATGTAAATGAGGTTTCCCCCTCGAAGAGGATAATTTTTAAGTCATTGATCTATATTTTCTTCTATTTTGTGAGTTGGCTGCATAACAGATGCTCAACACCCTTATCTAGCATCTTTCTTCATATATTGGAAAGGAAGTCTTGGATGGCTCGGGTTGGATGGTCTAGAGGAAGGTTTTGTTAGCACGTTTGGCTTGGATCAAGTTGTAGCTTCCTTACACTTGCTACTTACAGTTAATAAAGAGACTCATGTCTTGTTTCCAAATTGCATTGTTCCTTTTATGAATTTTAATTTATGAGGCCTATGATGATTTATCATGCATATATGCTTGTACTTTGAATTTTTTGATCTCCTCCTATATTTGTGACTAATTTGCAAGTCTACACATCTTGGAGGTAGTAGAGAGTTTGGACTGTACGAGACCTACTTCAAACGTAGGACCTCTGGGTATTTTTTGAATCCCTACCTTTGTGAATTCGAGTGTCTGACATGATTGGATGAGTTCTCTTTGTTGTCCTTTTATTATGCTCTATGGGGGCTCTCAACCCTAGCAGTTAGGAATTCTTCCCTACAATAATGTTACTCCAAGGCTCTATACACCCTCTAGGCTAACTGCCAAGGCACCAACCCAATAGTTATACTGCTCTAGGGGTTCCAGGCACCCTCGAGGACACAAACTGATACAACTCTAGCCAAGGTTCCAACACAACAATCATGTTACTCTAGGTCTCCAGACACCCTCCAAGCTAATTTCCAAGGTGCCAACCCAACAATCATGTTTTTAGAGGGCTGCAAGCACCCTCCGGGCCATGGACCAATACAACTCCCAGTTGGTCTAGAATCCAAGATTAGGGTTCACTCACTAGTTGTTGAGGATTGAAATCCAAAACCATTTTTCTTGTCAGAACACTCTTCATCATAATTATCATCATGCCCTTTTTCTTGACCAATCATATATTTATATACTTTCCACAACATGGATTCTATCTTCCATGTTGCACATCCTGAAGCCACATGGGCCCTTGGTGTCCTCAATGCCAACACACTTTATCCAACATCGTTGCCCCTTATCATTGTGGATTTGTATGCCCCCATACCCTTACCATGGAGTGGGATCTATATCACGACTATTTTATATTACTTTGTTATAAATATTTACATTAGTTACATCATATTGCAATATTGCCACTCTGGTCGCTTAGCCAAAAAAAGCATATACGTTTGGGCATATTGGTCTTAAAACATATCCAATGATATCTACATGGGCATGCGAGCCACACATCATAAGTGAGCTCATCATCCTAACCATTACATTCATCAGGCTCACAAGCCTATATCATTGTACATATGTTCACATCATCATAAATGGGTAGGGGTATTGCATGTTAGGATGATTTCGACATCTATGCATTAGTAGTGTGAAAATGTGGATAGTGTGGTTATGTTGGTGCTCAATATGGAGTTGACATTTGATCCTTTTAAAATAAAAGTAAAATATTCTCTAAATAAAATAAAAAATAAAACAAAACAAAAAAACTAAAATAGACTCTAAATAGGAAAAAATAATGTAATTTATAATAAAACACAAAAATGAATATCTAGTTTATAAGAGATGTGGTAAAAATATTTCTCTCACACTCAACCATAAATAAATTATATCATTGTCCAATTGAAATAACATAATTTTATAGTAACTCTAGAGAGATAAAATAACTAAACTAAAAAGAAAAAACCTCATATTTTCACTTTTGAGTGTGAACCCAATGAATAATTCTTATTCTTCAAAAGAAAAAATTAATAGGACACTTAAATGGACTATTTGAGTATCTATACTAATTAATTTATTTCAAAACCAATTTCATATATATGCATATAGAGAGAAGTTGTATTAAAAAAAATCAATGTAAATAAATAAATAAATAATTGAGAAAGAAATATATATATGTATACTTCATTTAATTGTTAATACACAATTAATATGTAACATTACATTAAAAACTTATACTTAATCATTAAAAGGGATATATATATATATAAAGATAAAGTAATGGTAAAAAAAAAACAAATATTTATAGAACATTTAGTGTAGTCTCGCTATTTTATATTTTGGTCTTTTTCATATTTTTTTGGTTAATTTTGTATGGAATCTAGCAATGAAACCTTAACCTATGTATTTTACATTGTCTCCATTTATGCATTCAAAAATGGAACTTGGAAAAAAAAATGATATAGATATTATAAGCAGAGATGTGTCAAAGGGTAGAGGACCAAATCTCTCCAATGCAATTTCTTTTTCAAGTTTTGTATTCTAAAAACTTTAACTCAAATTTTTGTATCCTTTAGAAGCTTGAAGCTTGTTGACCCAAAATGAACATGGATCCATAATGGTGGATAAGACGTTGACAAGACAATTCACTTGGCATTTCATTTGTGACAATGAATGGTGCATAAAACAAAACAGGTCTCTCAATGAATTGATTGTAATGATGAGTAATATATAGCAAAGGTTGGAACAAAATTAACCATTGAAGAATTTAGATGTAAAAACAATTTTTGCTTTATTATGGCATTGATGATGTAATATGCCTACAAAGTTTGGAATGAAATTGACAAATTTTAATTACTATATAACATGGAAGAAAGTATAGTGAATGAAGATGAGTTTCCAAAGTATTTGGAAAATGAAGTTGACAAATTTTAACTATTATATGACAGATAAGAAAGTATAGTCAAAGAAGATAAGAAAGTATAGTCAAAGAAGATGAGTTTCCAAATTATTTGAAAAAATTTTAAAAGAGAGTCTACAATTGTTTGGAAATGTAAAATTTATATTTTATAATATTAAATAAAAATAATTAATAAAAACAATTATTATTATTTTACATTAAATTTATTATTATTATTATTATTCCCTAATTTATTAAGTAAATAAAAATAAAAAATAAAGTTAAAAAAAAAAAAAATTATTATGTAAAGGTTAAAAAGTTAGAGATAAAATTTTGCACTAATTATTATAAATTTTTCTTTCTTTTCCATATATATTTATTTAAAACTTAAATTAATTTATTAGTAATTCTTATATTACTTATTTAAAGCTTAAATAATTTATATTTTATTTTATGTAATTTATTTTATAATGTAAATAGATATTATTTTCTATAAAATGTGATAAATATATTATATGGATAAGAAAGCTATTATTTATGATTAATGTTTTTGAGGTTTTTATAAATATATTATATGGATAAGAAAGTTGTTATTTATGATGGATGTTTTTAGGTTTTTATAGGATTTGAAGTCTTATTATTCTATATCATTAATTAATTTAATGTAGTTATTTTATAAAGTAAATTGATATTATTTTCTATAAAATGCTTTAAATAAAATCTGATAAATATCTTATATGGATAAAAAAAACTCTATATATAATTAATTATTTTTATTTTAATTTTTTATAGGATTTTGAAATCTTACAGTCATATAATATATAATTCTCAATAAAATAAATTAATGTAAATAAGATAATTAATTAATTTTATAAAAATAATAATTAAATTTTATTTTAAAAATAATAATTTAATTGAATGATTTATTACACATTTAATTTAAACGTTATTAAAAATGTAACCGTTCACTCAGAAACAATTTACTGAATTGATCTTATAACGGAAAACAAAAAAATATTAAATCAATAATTGATTGGATTAGTTATATAATCCCACATGGATTATGGATATTATTGAGGAAACTAACTTTTCGAGTCAACGTCAATAAAGTTTGCGTAACGATATTCCATGAACAGATGGAAACAACGTAAAGCGCAAGAGCGAGACATAGAATTAGAGCGCTTAGGAGATGGAGACAACGTAAAGCACAAGAGCAAGCCATAGAATTAAAACGGTTAGGAGATAAGTTGCCGTATATAAAACGCTGGGGAGATAATTAGTTGCCATAGTACATAGTACTGCAGTCTCATATCTATCACTGCCTCTGGTTCCTTGACCTGTGTTGAAAATGGCAGCAATCTTTTTTCTCGATTTAGGGTATCGAATGCCTGTCACTCATGGATTATCACTATTAATTAATGGATGAGTTATTTACGATGATGATAGGTTTATCAGTATTAATTAATGGATGAGTTATTTACGATGATAATAGGCTTATCAGTATTAATTAATGGATGAGTTATTTACGATGATGATAGGTTTATCACTGTAAAACTTAGGATAACAGATAACATCGTATAACAGCAATTCTTATAGTAAAACAAACCCCTGTTTTAACAGCTGCGCTATATGATTAATCAAGACAGAAAAGAAGACTCTTACAATACACTGAAGGAGGATTTATCTCCCCGCGTTTTATATACGGCAACTTATCTCCTAAGCGTTTTAATTCTATGGCTTGCTCCTGTGCTTTACGTTGTTTCCATTTCCTAACCGTTTTAATTCTATGTCTTGCTCTTGCGCTCAGGGATGGAATTTGACAGGTATTTTGCCCGTCATAAGGCTTTTTGCATGTATTTGATGGCTGGAATTTGTCATTCCCCATTTTGAGTGACGTGCCTGGAGTAAAAGACGGATTTTTGACGTTTGGAACTTTTTCCAAAACGTTTTTATGCACCAAACATTCGGAACATATATATATTTATTTATTTATATATACATAAATAAGATATACATGTATATGTATGAATTAATAATTTGTTTCCAAATGTATTTTTCTTATTGGATGGTTGGAAGTTGGTGGTACATTCTTATGCCTTTTTAAGGTGTCATATATTTATATTTTGTATCAAACATTATATTAGATAATGTCATAAATTATCTCTGAATTTGCATGGAACTTAATCTTATTAGGCATTTAAATATTCATGTGGCATAATGTAAATTGTTTGCTTTAAATGATAATTTAAATATATGAAATGGAAAACCATCAAGTGTTTTACCTTGGACTGATTATATACTTTAAATGAGCAAATTTCAAATGTTCAACACTTTTTATTGAAACCTCCACAATTGAGTTTTTTCAAATTTTGGTTTTTTCCTTACGATAAATATATGAAAATTTTCGACATAATTATTTATTGAATGGTAATTTTTTAATCAAAACTTTATTAGTGAAGGGTTAATTTATTATGAGAACATCACTCTTGAAGGGCAAAATTTTTAATATAACGTTTCTTGACGGGAAACATAAGGACCCAAAACGTCAAAAAAAAATTGTATGACGGGTAAAAGAGAAATCCAAATTCCTACCCTGCTTGCGCTTTACGTTGTTTCCATCTGCTCATGGGAATATCGTTACCCAAACTTTATCGGCGTTGACTCCAAAAGTTAGTTTCCTCAATCATATCCATAATCCATGTGTGATTATCTAACTAATCAAATAAATTATTGATTCAATTTTCTTTTGTTTTCGTTATAAAATCACTTCAGTAAATTGTTTTTCACTAAAAGGTTACATTTTTTATTCAAATTTCTAAAAGGTTACATTTTTTATTCAAATTTTGTAATAAACATTCCCAAATTAACTATATTTTTAATATTAAATATATTATTTATAAAATCAATTAAATTATATTATTTTGATTAATTTATTATTTCTATCTATATATATTAATTATTAATTAATAATGATAAGACAGTAGATTTTAAAGTCGTATAAAAAGTTTTAAAAAAATTAAATTATAAATAAGAGTTTTCTGATTCATATACAGTAATATTTAATATAGGACGCTGAGATATTTCCAGGCATTTTAAACTGTAAAGAATTTTGTAAAAAAGTATACAATTTAACATTATAAAAATTAACTACATTAATTTGAAAATTAATGATATAGATATAGTAAGACCTTCACAAATCTGTAAAAACATCAAAACATTTAATCATAATACGGACAATTTTCTTTAATCTTATTTAATATGTAATTGATGTTATCACATTTTAATCTAAAACACTTTTTACAGAAATTAAAATATCAAATTTACGAAATTTATAAGACATCAAATTATGATAAATCAGAAAATAATATTAGTTAAGCTTTAAAATAAATAGATGTAAGGAAAATACACCAAATCAAAGTTTTAAGCTTGTAAAACACATATTAATGGGGACAGGAAATAATAAATAAATAGCACAAAATTTTATCTTTTATGAACATTTACATAAATAAAGTATTTTTTATTTTTATTACTTAATACATTATAAATATTAATAATATTATTAAATATTAATAATATCATAAAATAAATAATTTAATGTAAAATAAATAATTGTATTTAATTAATTATTTTTAGTTAATATTATAAAATATAAATTTTACATTTCCAAACAATTATAGACCCTCTTTTAAACCCTTTCTAAATAATTTGGAAACTCATCTTCTTTGACTATACTTTCTTACTTGTCATGTAGTAATTAAAATTTGCCAAGAACTCATCTTCTTTGATTATACTTTCTTCCATGTCATATAGTAATTAAAATTTGTCAATTTCATTCCAAACTTTGTAGGCATATTACATCATCAATGCCATAATAAAGCAAAAATTGTTTTTACATCTAAATTCTTCAATGGTTAATTTTGTTCCAACCTTTGCTATATATTACTCATCATTACAATCAATTCATCATTCTTTGTCACAAATGAAATGCCAAGTGAACTGTCTTATCAACCAGTATAGATCCATGTTCATTATGGATCTAACAAGCTTCAAGCTTCTACAGGGATAAAAAAAATTTGAGATAATTTTTTTTAGAATACAAAACTTGAGAAAGAAATTGCATTGGAGAGATTTGGTCCTTTACCCTTTGATAGATCTGTGCTTATAATATCCAAATCATTTTTTTCTAAGTTACAGTTTTGAATGTGGTGTAACCCAGCCCACTTGGCACGCACTTTGCACTTTATATGTGGATGGAAAGGTATACGTGGCGAACAAAAATCTTATGTCCGCGGGATTTTGTGTGAGGTTGGTAGATGAGAGTTAATGCAGGGAGTAAATACCCTGTACTTCGCCTCGAATTGCTCCCGTTCACCCTTCGCGCCTTAACCCTAATCATTTACGGCATTTTCTCGATTGTTCTTCGTTGTTTTTCACTCTGAGGTAATTCTGCTCCAGCCGAGGGTTTCTTGGTTTTCTCTGGTAGATTGTTGTGTACTCTATTCTGTTGGTATGTTTGGCTCCTGGTGCCGTCAAAAACTCGACTCCTCCGTTATTCAACCTGTTCGCAAGCTTGATGGCTATGGCATTTGGTGTTGAAGGTTGTTCGGCCTGGTTCTGTGGCTTGACTTCGGTGAGTAGTTTTATTCTTCTCTCCCCTGTATGCGCGGGTTCCTGAATGTGTTGCTAAACTCTGGTTGTGGTTATTATATCTGCTATCTGTATATATATGTTGTGGTTCTTGGTCGGGGTTTTTGATATCCGTCGATAGAAGTCACTATGGTTTTGCTGTATTTCTTCTGGTACCTTGCTGTCTCTGGTTCGAATCTTGTTGGGTATTGTTTGCTTGTGGTTGTTTGATTTTCTCACAGTGCGGCACTGTATTAGCTTGCAAGCACATGACTTTTCGGGCACACGTCCTCCGTTTGGAAAAGGTAGATACTCTTGTCCCTATTTCAATATGGCTCGCCTTCTCGTTCTGGAACTAACCCACTTCGTTCCTTTAGTCGACAGTCACTCAAGCTCTTCAGGTTGTCATATAGTTGCATTCGGCTGTGCTCTCCAGGTAAATTCTCTGGGTTTTTATCTCCCTACAGGCATTCGCATTCTCCTTGAATTTCCTTCATATCGTCTGTTCTAACATACATGAATTGGTGTTTTTGCAGGTCTCTATTGGTGACCTGGGCGGCGTGTCTTCCAGCGTTTAGTTTGTACAGTCGTTTCTTTTTCTGGGTAGGCCTGAAACCCCAAGGGTTGGTTGTAGTTTCGATTTATGCTAAAGACCCATGTTCTGGTTCAAGTCCTTGGTCATTGTATGCGTTTACTCGGCTGTATTTGTTTTTCGTTTGCTCCTGTATTAAGTGTATAAGAGTTGGGAGCCACTTGTTGGTTGATTTTGGTCAAACCCCGATTTTGGGTTTTCTGGTTTACAAGCTTTTCCGACTATATGTCGTACTCTGCTCTGTATATATATTAGCGGACTTTGTCTTTCGTAGTATTGGTCTGGTTCTTCCAATGGTCACTATAATTGCGGTCTTTCGGCTTTCTAAATGAAATTTTTGAAATGAAAAGAAAAATGTGTAGTATTGTTACCTCTTTGCATTGGTATTTCGTCTATGTTCGTTGGTTGCTTGTTATGTCTTCGAACACTGGAAGAAATGGCTGTTCCTCATACTCGACTTCTTCACCTTCAATTTCTAATGTATGTACTGGGATTTTGATTCGACTGTATGCGAAATAAAAGTATTGCCGTATGTCTTTTATGGCTGTAGATTTACCAAGACTTTATCTGGTTGTTTATTAGGTGACCGTGACTCATATTTGAATAGTTGCAACAGCAAATTGATGAATATTATTCGTATGGTAAATTAACAGATAGTAAAGAACGTAAATTCACTTAGACAATTATTTATACAGATGTTACAGATGGACAAATATCTTTCTGTTTGAATGCTCTGACTGTTTCTATTTCTTTTTTTCCTTAATATTCAACTCAACTCCACTCAACTCAACCCCTCTCTGTTACATTTGATTTGTTTTTATACTTCTCTGTTTTCAGTTGATGTTTACAGTTAATCCAACTGATACAGAATATGGTTACAGAAATACTATTTTGTTAATAACTATAATCATTTGGCATTCCAAGACTTGTAGGAGAAGTTGGCTCTTATTTCCCTAATTTAATGGACCATTCATTAACTAATAACTGAGCTACAATAATTCTAACTGAAATAAAAAGAGATGTCTAAATTCACTGCCTTTGTAAAACAAACTAAAAGAAAAAATTACTTCCGTAAAAATTAAACAGTCCAATCGATCACTAGCCTTCGAACCTGGGTGGAATTCTTTTTGCCCAATTTACAGTGAGCTGAGCTCCGCACTCAGAATGTATAAATGGAGACCATATGTAAATATAGTGAGAACTACACTAATGTGTTTACAAATACTTGTTACCTTTTACAATTACTTTATATAATACTAAAATTAATTTCTTATATGATATATATATATATAATATATAAATATATATATATATATTATAATAATATATATATATATATACTTATATAATCACTTTTAATGATTAAGTATAGTTTTTAAAATGTTATATTAATTGTATATAACAATTAAATGAAATTATACATCACTATATATATATAGTAGATAATATTTTCTTCTCAATTTTTTATTTTATTTATTTACCGTTTATTTTTTAATAACATAATCCCTTTTAAATGATTATAGTATAGTTTTAAATGTTCATATTAATTTATATAAACAATATAAAATGAAATATACTACATAATATATATACGGTAATATATAGATATATTTCCTTCTCAATTTTTTTTATTTTTTATTTACATTTATTTTTTTAATATACATCTTCTCCGTGTATGCATATGTATAAAATTGGTTTTGAAATAAATTAATTAGTATATATACTCAAATAGTCTATTTAAGTGTCGTATTAAAATATTTTTTAAAAGAATAGGAATTATTCATTCGTTTCACACTCAAAAGTGAAAATATGAGGTTTTCTCTTTTTAGTTTTAGTTATTTTATCTCTCTAGAGTTACTATAAAATTATGTTATTTCAATTGGACAATGAAATAATTAATTTATGGTTGAGTGTGAGAGAAATATTTTTATCACATCTCTTCGATATAAACCACGTATTCATTTTTGTGTTTTATTATAAACTACATTAGTTTTTCCTATTTAGAGTCTATTTTAGTTTTTTTATTTAGATAATATTTTACTTTTATTTTAAAAGGATCAAATGTCAACTCCATATTGAGCACCTACATAATGACACTATCCCCGTTTTCACACTACTAATGCATAGTTGTAGAAATCATCCGAACATGCAATACCCCTACCCATTTATGACGATGTGAACATATCCACAATGATATAGGCTCGTGATCCCGATAAATGTAATGGTTAGGATGATGAGCTCACTTATGGTATGTGGCTTGCATGTCCATGTAGATATGACTCAATATGTTTTAAGACCAATATGCCCAAACATTCACATCCACAATGATATAGGCTCGTGAGCCCGATAAATGTAATGGTTAGGATGATGAGCTCACTTATGGTATGTGGCTTGCATGTCCATGTAGATACGACTGGATATGTTTTAAGACCAATATGCCCAAACATATATGCGTGTTTTGGCTAAGCGGCCAATGTGGCAGCATTGCAATATGATGTAACTAATGTAAATATGTATAACAAAGTAATATAAAATAGTCACGATATAGATCCCACTCCATGGTAAGGGTATGGGGGCATACAACTCCACAATGACAAGGGGCAACAATGTTGGATAATGTGTGTTGGTGTTGAAGACACCAAGGGCCCATTTCGCTTCAGGATCTGCAACATGGAAGAGAGAATCCATGTAGTGGAAAGTATATAAATATATGCATCTTCAAGAAAAAGGCCATGATGATAATTATGATGAAGAGTGTTCTGATTAGAAAAATGGTTTTGGAATTCAGTCCTCAGCAATTAGTGAGTGAACCCTAATCTTTGGTTGTGGACCAACTAGGATTTTTATTGGTCCATGGCCTGGAGGGTGTTTACAGCCCTGGAACAACATGATTGTTGGGTTGGCACCTTGGCAATTAGCTTGGAGGGTGTTTGGAGACCTATAGTAACGTGATTGTTGCACTGGAACCTTAGCTAGAGTTGTATCAGTTTGTGTCCTCGAGGGTGCCTCAAACCCCTGGAGCAGTATAACTATTAGGTTGGTGCTTTAGCAGTTAGCCTAGAGGGTGTATAGAGCCTTGGAGTAACATTATTGTAGGGAAGAATTCCTAATGGCTAGGGTTGAGAGCCCCCACAGAGTATAATAAAAGGACAACGAAGAGAACTCATCCAATCATGCCAAACACTCGAATTCACAAAGGTAGGGATTGAAAACATACCCAGAGGTCCTACATTTGAAGTAGGTCTCATACGGTCCAAACCCTCTACTACCTCCAAGATGTGTAGATTTGAAAATTAGTCACAGAGATAGGAGGAGATCACAGAATTCAAAGTACAAGCATATATACATGATAAATCATCATAGGCCTCATAAATTAAAATTCATAAAAGGAACAATGCAATTTGGAAACAAGACATGAGTATCTTTATTAACTGTAAGTAGCAAGTGTAAGGAAGCTACAACTTGATCCAATCCAAACATGCTAACAAAACCTTCCTCCAAACCATCCAACTCGAGCCATCCAAGACTTCCTCTCCAATGTATGAAGAAAGATGCTAGATAAGGGTGTTGAGCATCTGTTATGCAACCAACTCACAAAATAGAAGAAAAGATAGATCAAAGACTTAAAAATTATCCTCTTCGAGGGGGAAACCTCATTTACATTGTCTAGTCAATTTAACGTCTTAAATTGCTTTACATAAATTATCAATCCAGGTATCGTAAACTAATGAAGTGTGGTGCACCATATGTGCTTAGTTAACCTTTTTTTCTTACTTCGTTATTTTATAGTTTATGTTGTTTTGGGGTTTTGTTCTTGTTGGTCTCCTAAAGTGTTCTAATGCAATAGAAATCCTATTTTAAAGTTTTAAGAATTACTTTTAAAGATCAAGTGTGGATGTAGAGTTGAAGACAAGGTTTATACTTCTTCTGATAATTTCCAAACTTTAAACTAAAGAGATCTTAAAACATGTTGTCTACAAAATCAGGACTTGAATAAGAGTATAAACATGCATCTACATAAACCAAACTGAAAATGAAGTACTGAAAATGAGGTTACTATCTCTGTTGTCCATCCTAATTGCAGAATTGAAATCTAATAAACTGTTGCACTCAAAACCAAAGAGTAAAGAAACTGGAAACTAGTCAATGATTCCACCCATAGTCACAATATTTCGTCAATTAACTTATAAAACGGGGTTAAGCTAAAGACTCCGGAAATATCATCATATGGCATGAAAATAATGACATCTAAATTGCATACTAATAAAAGCAAAATCAATTACTTCACCTATAATCACAATAGCTTGCCAATTAACTTCTTAAACGAGGTTAAGCTAAAGGCACCGGAGATATCATCATATAGCATGAAGAACTTATATCTAAACTATCTACTTGCATACTAATGAAAGAAAAATCAAATTACTTCACCTATAATCACAATAGCTCGCCAATTAAATTCTAAAACGAGGTTAAGCTAAAGGCACCGGAGATATAATCATATAGCATGAAGAACTGATATCTAAACTATCTACTTGCAGACTAATGAAAGCAAAATCAAATTACTTCACCTATAATCACAATAGCTCGCCAATTAACTTCTAAAACGGGGTTAAGCTAAAGGCACCGGAGATATCATCATATAGCATGAAGAACTGATATCTAAGCCATCTAAAAGCAGTAAACAAATCTCACTAAAATAAAAGCATAACAACTATAATTAAAACTAAAATTCAGCAGAGGAAGCAAGTCTCAAATCACCACTTGATGCAAAAATTACATTAAAAAGCTCAAGCAAAAACTAATAAGCAAATACAAGAACATGTAAAGAAAAACTAATCTACAATCAACTGGTTGAACAAACCTGCATGAATTAAACTTGTATGAATGGAAAATCTAAACTTGAAAACAATGAAATGACATACCTAAATTAAATCAAAGTAAAACTACAAAATAAAATCTACTCTACCTTACATTCTAATATGCTCCATGACATCTACTTCACATCTCCTTCCATGTTGAGAACATCAAAGCTTTATTCAAATTCCTCAAAATTACAAAGTACAACAAAGCTTTTCAAAGTCATCAAAGAAGAACTACAAGCTCCAAGCTACCAACTCGAAACTCTAAGCTAACAAATGAAAGAGAGAGACCTCATATTTATACAAAAAGATGAGAAGCCATCTCATTAATGAGAGTCCATGAATCTCTCCCTCTACCTCTAGAGTCTTAATCAAAATAGGAACTAATAAGACATATGTCTTCTTAGAGTTTCAATACAATTAGGAGATGTGACACATATCCTCATGATCCCATGATTCTCTCCACTCAAATTTGAATTTGGCCTTAGGGTGCCACATAAATGTCTTCTAGAAGCCTCCTTTTGACCTACACATGTCAACAATCTCGACCCACTTGTTAGGTATAAGCATATGCACATTATTTTCTAATGTTTAATGACAAATTCACTTAAAAGGCTAAGAATTAATAAAGTTTGGAAAAACATAAATGTGGCCCAATGATAATGAAATTGGGATGAATGTAGTGACATAGCAGTGAAATGGAGGTGATATAATGGACATAATAGTGAAAGTGTAATGGAAATGAATGCCATTTTCAAGACCCAACATACCCCTCAACTGATTCTATTGCATGTCCTCATGCAATATATATTACATTAATTCTTTTGACCCTTGAGCTTTGGCTTAAATTTGCATGATATCATTTGATAACTTCATACTTTCGTAAAGTGTTTTTCTTGAATTGCAACATGGTTAGTTCTTGTGTAACAACCGTATTTTGTTGTTGCATTCTATTTTAATCTTTTAACTTTTCATAATGATATTTTGGTTATTGTTGCAAAGTATATCTTTATTGTATTGCATGATGGTTGGTTCTTGTGTGACAACCATGATTGTGTTTGTATCCAATTTATCCTTCAAGAACTTTTTGTAAAGCCAGTGTATGCTCATAATAACAATGTAATAGTTAATATATTTTGGAAGTATGTGGGCTCCTTAATATGATATGGACATGGAAAGATATGAATATGAATATATCACCCCCCCCAAACTGATGGTATTGGCAATTTTATGAAATGAGGAAGAGAAATGTTTTTCCAACAATTATCATTCTAGATTTTTATGGAATTCTATGGTCAAAAGTTAGAAAATGGCGTACCTTAACTTACCCTTTGGAATGGATGCATTGTATGTGTGGTGGCTGCAAAATTTTGATCATATTGTTCTTTAAGTGGTTGAACAAAAAGAGTCATGGATAAAAAGTCAAGATAACCTTTTATTGCTTCTACTAAAACTTGCTAAATCTACTCCAAAATGCTGAAAATAATAGTCTTCTTGTCTTCAAAACTCATTGGCACAATTCCTACTATGTGAAAAGATGTTCTGATGTCGAACATAGTAGGAAATTGTTGACTTAGTGGCCATTAATGGATGCCACTAGTCAACACAAGAACTCTCACCGTTGATGACACTGAAAGTCAAGATGCCTAAACACATCTTGCTAGGTACAAATAGTTTTGCCGATGTCGAGTCACCTAGAAGATCCAATGAACAAGGGACATTAGTGTATTCCCATTCTTTGTCAGCATGAGGACTTGCCATTAAGGCATGCAAGCGTCAAGGTGTATTTACAAGGAACTTAGACTCAAAGGACTATGGACTCAATAATTTGCATAGAAGTAGGGCTTATTTGTGAAATGAGAATGACAGGAAAGAGAAGATAAAAATGGAAGGTGACAATGGAGAGTAAAATTGCAATGGGAAATAAGCATGTGAATAAGCCTCTTACTTTTATTTGTGGGTTATGAACGGAGAAAAAGTAATGGAAAGTGTATGTGAATGTAAATGGAATGAAGGGAAATGAGGTGAATGGTTTATTAAGAAGTATGGATGTGATGGAGACAATGGTATTTGAAATTTTTTGAAGTATTTGGATCTGATTTTGCATTAGCATATTTCCTCTTTGTTGCTGATCATCCTCTTACAAAACAAATTGGTCTCTTAAAGAGACACCATTCACTTGTAGTCATTTGTCCTTCCTCCTGGAACCTACAAAAAAAACTAATACTTCTTCTACAATGGAATGTAAGATTATCAAAGGAGAGAGGTGATCAATCTCTCTATTTATGATATTTGCACACAAAACTAAGAATTTGTATTAATGAAACAAGTTCTCAAAGAAAAAATCAAAAGAATTTATACCTTCTTTGGAATTGGCGCCTCAAGTTGAATATTGCTTCTTTTCAGAAATTTATTTCATTATTTCCTATTTCAAACTCTGATAATAGATTTTTCATTGTGTAAATCTTGTTGAGATCTTTCCAATGACACTTGAATCATCAAAATCTGATTTTGTATAAGAAAGTTAAGCTAATTTGAACAATGAGGTTTTTCAGCTGCAAATTGATATTTAGCTGCAGAATTAGATCAGCTGCGGAATTGGAGAACAACTCCAGAATTGGACTTTAGCTACAGAATGTGCACAATTTATATAGCTAAAAATCTTGAACAAAAAGTTAGCCATTCATTTTTCATCATCAATCCAAAATTAATCAATAACTTCAGAAAATTGAGCAAATAACTTACTCATTTCATTCATTCAAAATTGTTTTTTTTCTTGACATGCGGCGACTTAGAGTGGCGACTTAATGATAACACACACCTTGACTTCCCTTTGACCGGGGTCTTTTTATCAACTTGGGTCAAATGGATAGGACACCATCCATGTATTGACATTTTCCCAACTACTCATGTGGCTCATTTCGTCTTTCGACACTTGTAACATACAAAATTATGAAAATGGTTGTGGAATTGCTGGTTAGCTATGGAATAGAGCTGCATTCCGCAGCTAAAAGACAACCAACCATCAATTTTGAATTTTTTTTTGTATGTACAGAGGATTATTTTGTAGACCAACTACTGTAACACTCGAACTTGTTTTGGATTTGACAATTCTCAAGAAACCATTTCCCAAAATTTCATAGTTGTTGAATGAGATAGCTATGGTCTTGTACATTTCCTTTAATAGAGTTTAGTTGTTTTTTGTTCAGGTATGCATGTACTGAGCCATAGCTTATGCTTAAGACAACTCCCAAGAATATTAAGGTGATGATTTTGAAAACTAACAACACCAACTACCTACATGGGATTCATTCGTCTTCGTGGCATGCGTAAAGTAGCCAACTCCCATAAGATCACACCAAATCTAAAACTCTGCAACATGGAAATAAAGAGGAGAGTCGTGTGATTTTTGGATACATATAATCAGTCATAACTGAAGTACGAGTTAGGAGAGAAATTGTTAGTCATTAAAGTCAAGATTGAATTCCAAGAAGCTCCATGCCACGTCTACCAATCGGTTGTGAAGAGCCATATCCAACTGGTTCACGTAATGGAGTTAATCACTAAATAGAGCCATATTCAATTGGGATTGTTGTTAACAGGTGTTAATGAGTTACAGATGGGTGGCATTAAAAGGTAGGAGATGTGGTGGATTAAATGCCAGCACATAATCAAATTGGAATTCCCCTTTTCAAGCAGCCGAATTAAATCAATCAGCCTGTTCATGTTTCAATTTATGTTTTTTCCTCTCACGGCACGCAAAAATGGGCTTCAAAGAACTGAAAAATTCTCCCAAACCGATTCAAATTTCTTAAAACTATTTCTGGGTTATCTAATTGACCCTATTTTCGAAAAAACCCATATTTTAGTTTTCCCTAATTTGTCTTCGTTTGGCCGTATCATGAAGTTGAAGTTTGACATTTTTTTTTCCTGTTTTGCGCTTCTGTGGATTAACGTATTTGACTGTTTGGGTTTGTTTTGCAATTTTCAGCACAAATAATGGCAAATTAATGGTGATCTAAACCTCAAATATTAGACCTCTATTTTATCCCAACAACACACTAAATAAATCATACGTGCAATGTTTGTTGGTCTCCTCAATGATTTGCTCGTGACAGAAAGTGAAAATGAATCTTATGGTGTGGACATCACTAAACTACACAAGCAGTTTTGGCCTTAATGGACAACGGATGGATTCCCATAAACTAAAAATTATGCCTGTCTCTTGCAGTTCTGCATCAATGCTAGAGGATTTGCAGAGGGCAAACAGACTCATACCCATATGATTAATAAAGGATTCATCCTCGGCATTTTTATACAGAATCACCTCTTTTTTTTAGTGAGAGTTGAAGATTTTCACTAGCATTGGCATGTTGCTGATGATTACAAGAGTCAGGCAAACAACTAAACGAGGTTATTGCAGGTTTTATTTTCTTATTTTTATTTTTAAATGTTTTTGCAGGTTTGTTTTAAGGCTAAAGCTTGAACAAGAATGAATATCTCTTATTAAGGCCACAATGGAAACTAAGATTGGATATAGCCATTGGTTGTCTCCTTCTTTTTACCTCTGAAATTGTGAAATTTTATAAAAATGATTAATGATTTTCAATTTCAGGTAGCAAAGACTTCAAGGTAAATATGTTAAAAACAGGGCTTTGAATGAGGTATTAAGCTAGTTTTTTTTATCGATCTAGGTTGGGTCACTAGGATAGGATCCATGTCGGGATGATTCCGAAGATGTCCATATGGTTGGTTTCCTCATTGGATGTCTGTAACCTGCTAAACCTTGGAATTAGCTGTGGAATTCATAGTTAGCTATGGAATCAAGCTGCATTCCGCAGCTAATTTACAAAATCTTATTAAAATAGAACACAATGTTTTGAGGGTCACTACAAACCATAACCAATCAATCTTGGACAACTAAACCTATAAAAGCAGTTGAATTTTTTATTTTTTACTTTTTTTTAATTGAATCAAATGAAATGATTAAGTTTATTTTGTCTCCTTTTTTTTTCTTTTTTTTTTTAACATAACAATTCTTTTTTTTTATGCTCCAGATCACACAAAGTGTTGGATGAGAGCATACTTAAAGAAATAATTTATTTTTTTAGATGTAAGAAATAAGGTCTCTTAATTACACTTCCCCGAAAACGACGCCAAAATGTCTAGTCAATATAGTGTCCTGAATTGCTCTACAAAAATTATAAATTCGAGTATCGTAAACTAATGAAGTGTGGTGCACCATATGTTCTTTGTTAACCATTTTTCTTACTTCGTTTTTTTATAGTTTATGTTGTTTTAGGGGTTTTGTTTCTTATGTTAGAATCTAATTTCTAAAGAAAAGAGAAAAAGAAACAAATCAAAACTTTGAATAGTTATATTAATATAAGCCGGCAAAATATCTAAGAAAAGAAAGAAAGAAAAATAAAGCTGCTACAATTTAAATTAAAGGCAAAAGTAAAACATGAAATTGCTCTTAAACTAATGGAAGGAAAGTCAATAATCTCATTCATAATCACAACATTCTGCCAACGTTGGCTCTAAAAACATCATTATATGGGATGAGAAAATGACACTAAACTATCTAATGCTATACTAATGGAAAACAAGTCATCTCATTCATAATCATAACATTCCGCCAATGTTGGCTTTAGAAACATCATCATATAATCATGAGAGAACGAAAGACTACAATACGCAGAAAGAAAGAAAACAAATCAATTCCCATTCATAACTTTAGATATCGCCAATTTCGTTCTTAAGGAACTAAAAAGACTCCATGAGCCATGAACTTATGTAATGAGTATCCTACTAAGCAAAAAGCAAGAACATGTAAAGAAAAACTAATCTACTATGTTCTCTATGCTCCAATTCACCAATTGGAAAATAGGAAGACTACTTTATTGGAATATTTTGTCAAGCATAAATTACACAGTTAGATAAATTTACAATCAATCGTAAGAAAGAACATATAAAGAAAAACTAATCTATTGTGTTCTCTATGCTCCAATTCACCAATCGAAAAATAGGAAGACTACTTTCTTGGAATATTTTGTCAAGCATAAATTACACAGTTAGATAAATCTACAATCAATCAAAAGCAAGAACATGTAAAGAAAAACTAATCTACTGTGTTCTCTATGCTCCAATTCACCAATTGGAAAATAGGAAGACTACTTTCTTGGAATATTTTTTCAAGCATAAATTACATAGTTAAATAAATCTACAATCAACTAGTTAAACACACTTGCATGAATTAAAAATGCATGAATGGAAAATCTAAACTGTCAAACTTGAAAGCAATAGAATGACATACTTGAAATGAAATCAAAGAAAAACTTCAAAACCAAATCTACTCTACCTTACATTCTAATGTGCTCCATGACATCTACTTCACATCTTCTTCTATGTTGAGAACATCAAAGCTTTATTCAAATTCTTCAAAATTACAAAGTACAACAAAGCCCTCCAAAGCTTCCCAAAGCCATCAAAGAATAACTAAAAGCTCCAAGTTAAAGAGCTACCAAAAAGCTACAAGCTTCAAAACTAAAAATCCAAGCTGACAAATGAAGGAGAGAGATCAGCTATTTATACAAAAAGATGAGAAGCCATCTCATTGATGAAAGTCCATGAATCTCTCCCTCTACCTCTAGAGTCCTAATCAAAATAGGAATTGATAAGACACATGTCTTATTAGAGTTTGAATACAATTAGGATATGTGACACATATCGTCATGATCCCATGATTCTCTCCACTCAAATTCGAATTTGGCCTTAAGGTGCCACGTAAAGGTCTTTTATAAGCCTCCTTTTGACCTACACATATCAACAATCTCAACCCACTTGGTAGGTATAAGCATATGCACATTATTTTCTAGTTTTTAACCACAAATTCACTTAAAGAGGCTAAGAATTAATAAAGTTTGGAAAAACATAAATGTGGCCCAATGATAATGAAAGTGGGATGAATGTAGTCACATAGTAGTGAAATGGAGGTGATATAATGGACATAATAGTGAAAGTGTAATGGAAATGAATGAAATTTTCAAGACCCAACACTTGTTGTGGTCCTTTGTTCTTAATTGCTTTAGTATTGTTCTTTGTAGTTGCAACATTATTCTTTGGCTTTTCACTTTGATTAACTTCCTTCTTGGAATCATCCTACAAAGCTGTGGAGCTTGTACCTTCACCAACTGGAGCTTTACCCTTTTTAATTTCCTTCATTTTTGTTTCTCCATCTGTCTTATCTTGTAAGTGTTATTTTTGTGATCCCTTGAGTTTGTTGATCTCATCATGGGTTGAATAAAGTTCTTCTCTCATTTGTGCAAGACCTTCATGAAACCATCTTTTCAAGATCTTCATTTCTTTTTCTACCTCCTCAACCTGTAGCTTGAGAAGAGTGGCCTTATCTACTTCTCTGTTGAGAACCCGTATCTACTCCTTCTGCTTCTCATTTTCAATCCTGAGCCTACTTATTTCTATTGAAGATGTTCCTAATTCCTTTTGCTTTTGGTCAACAATGGATATGTATCTTTGATCAGATTCCTTCCTTTCAATTTCTACTTCCTGCATCTATTGTGTGATCCTGCTAATCTCTGTAAATGTTGTGTTGATTTCTTGTTGCTTTTGTTGGACTTCTCTCTTGAGGTCTCATGCCATTGTAATATTGATTTCTTCCAATGCCCTTGATATGTTTGAATATTTCTGGACAGAGTTTCCCTTCTTCACTTCCTTATGCAGTGAGACTACTTTGGCTTCTAATGCTTCCCTTTCTCAGTTGCTTTCTTCCAACTTCATTTGAAGTGACTCTTCAATATATTTGTCTTCTTCAACTTCAATTTTGAGACCTTGAACATGTCCTTGAAGAGCATTGGAATGAATCTTCTTAGCCTTGAGCTCTTTTATAAGCTTGATTGCCTCCTTAGAATATTATTCTATGGTCAACCCTTCTTCTTCATTGTTTGATACCTCTTGTTTACTGTGTTTGGCCATAAACAATTCTCTCTCATTGGCTTCTTCTTCACTATCAATGTCTTCATAGGATGATGAGATATCTTTGATATTTGAGTCATCTACATACATATTCTCAAGCTTGTCCCATACTTCGTAACCTTGCGCCAAGAGATAGACCTCCATTCTTCCTTTCCAAAGTGCATAATTATTTCCATTGAATAGAGGTACACCATTCTTGGTATGCTCCATGATCTCCTTC
Source organism: Pinus taeda (assembly GCA_000404065.3). Classification (NCBI taxonomy): domain Eukaryota; kingdom Viridiplantae; phylum Streptophyta; class Pinopsida; order Pinales; family Pinaceae; genus Pinus; species Pinus taeda. The sequence continues at coordinate 487,194 of APFE030945228.1, read as the reverse complement.
CAGTTGTTAAAATTCTATTGAAGCAACCAAGATCTGATACCAATTGTTGGAAATACTGAGAGGGGGGCGATGAATCAATATTCCTTTCAATTAGTGTTATTGCTAATCTTTTAGAGCATTAGTTAATCTTCAATTATTATCAGTGTTTGTACAATGATAGCAGTAAACAAAACGAACGCAAATGCACACAGTTTTTAAAGTGGAAACCCACTCCAGGACAAAAACCACCTCAACGCTTTTCTAATAATTCTTTAATCTTCAACTCCATTAGAAAAGAAAGCTCCAACTTCCTAGAATCTAGAAAAGCATTATTTTCCAGCTCCTGCTGGATGGATGCTCCAACGCCTGAGATTCTTCGGTAGTCAACTGAATGGATGCCCAACACCCAATGAGCTACAACTCACCCTAGCACCACCGTACCACCTTGAACTTTTCACATGCTTGAACCTATTGATGACTTCATGCACTAGCCTAGCACTACCCTACCACCCTAAAGAACAATAAAAGAAGAATGGATTCTCGTGCCAAGGAAAATGGTCCACTTTACAATGATATGGAATGATGTAGAAGAAGAAGACACACTAGACCATATCCCCAACTCTGACACAACCACCTAATGATGATCCTAGACCTCCTGAGATTTCCTCTTCAACTCTTGGTAGATAGAAACTTGTATAACTTTTACAATGATGCTTTTACAATGACTATATACAATGATACTTTTACAATGACTGTATGCAGTGCTGCCCACATGAAGACTTCATGTGGTGAACTTATTGTTGATGTTATACACCTTGATTATTTCTCTTTCCATGCTACCTTTTCTCTCTCTTCAAAACGTTAGATTATGCATTGGGTCTTCTCTTGATGAATATATAATACCTGCAAAATTTTTTCAATAAAATACCCATGACATGATAATAGCAAAACTTACCTCATCCTATAGAGCATATGTTAGTGCTAAACAAAAACAACAAATTAGAATACAAATAACCTAATGCAATTAAGAGATTAACATGCATATATAGAAGATACTTACCTGGAGCTTACCTCTGCTGCACCATTTTTCCGCACCTTGCTCTTTGCTGCCTTAGAAAGTCTGGTCCTTTACAGCCCTTGATAGCACTTGATCTAGTTTTTTTTTGCACAATATTGAATCTGATGTATCTCTATGATTTCAGATCCCCACTATGTGATCTTTGATCCTCTAGTAGCCCTTTGAGTCTTCTTTCTAATTCCAGAGGTCTGACCAGATTTGGATTCTTCAAGGCAAAGTTATGCCCAATCTCTCACAATGACCTAATTATGGACTAGTTTAGTAGAGTGAACTTGTATAGTGTGCCACGTGTCACTTTTTCCTCCTTTGACTCTAAAATTGATACACAAAAATATAAAATCTGTTCACTATCTACCATTTTTTATCGAATTCCAATGTACTTCTCAGAGAGAGAGTTATTACGATTTTCCCAAGGTCACCCCTTTGAGATGAAATTCGGGAGCGTACAAAAACCCTAACTTCCACAGATCATATCTTGAAAAGTATAGCGACCTGCGATCTGAAATTTGGTCACGATGTTCATTAGGAATTCAGCTCAAATTATTTCTAATTTCATCATCTAATACTTCACAGAAATAAAGTTATATCGAAAATTCCACGATCGCTACGTTTGGAGGATATATGAGATTACTTTTTATAGATTTGATAGGGGCTTCTATAGAGAATGTTGGATGGATTTTAGGAGCTTAAAAAATTATTAATTGTTGGCTATTCAATGACAAAAATCAATGATAAATGGCATGCCACAACCCCATGGGGTTTTAGCCGACTAATTTTGGTTACTAACTTCAATCTTGAATAACTCGCAAACCACGAGGAATTATGAGGAGAGATATATACCGATAGAAAGATATTTTTGAGTAGAGTATTCCTATAATGGTTATGACACGAGAAACCATGAATGATGATGCCCAATGTGCCATGGAATTTCAGGGGCATCCTTAATGTTGATTCGGTTGACATCAATGACAACCTCAGATCATCTTTAGATCAAGAGTTTTAAATTAGTACACTTGTACAAGAGAAATAGGTTCTTCATGATGGAGCATTTGATAACAACCCTCATTTTGATTCATACTTTTGATGAGTTACCACATAGCCTTAATTTCAATCTTGACAAACAATTGACGCAGTTTTTTTATCCCATATTATAGAAGCAAGAAGCTAATTCAATTTTTTGTCTAATTTAGGATATTTTTGTGAAGCAAGTTATTTGCATGATAACTAGATTATATCCCCATCGAATATCTGGTGAATCAAGTTTTTTCCTTTACGGGAAAGGGATACATGAAGAAATAGGAAATAATACGATTATTCTAGTTTATGGGTTTCAAGATAAACCAATGTTGCTTCCAAGAATTGTTATGGAAAATAATATGAATGGAAGGTTAAATTTGAACAAAAAAAGAAATATATATATATTTATATACATAATATAATATATATATATATAAGAATTATAGTATATATTTCTTTCCATTTACCGTTGGGTGAGTAACTGTCAAGAATGGAATCCACCATGCGGAGTTTTCTAAGTCTTTGTATTTTTTTAATCTAAAATAATTTGAAGGTTCATGATACATTGATATATAAGTCCTATTTGTCAGACATTTAGGTTCTATAAAATGTGAGATCTTGTTGGAAAAAGTTTTAAGTGAAACCAAAAAGAGTCACAATTTTGCAAACAATAATGAAGAAGGAGAAATGACTATTAAAGAAATTGTTGAAGAAGCATGTATTAGCAGTGAAAAAAGGCATATAAGCAAAAAATATGTGTAATCCTTTGTTTGCATATTTGAAACTTCTTTGGCTTCATCTTCAAGTGAAAAAAAAATGAAAAGATATCAAAGCAACACAGTTCATTCACGGTTAGCTATCAATTGACAGATATGAAAATGAGCCTCAATTAGAAAAATGCAAAAGTCCCCTACAAATAAGAAGTATTCAATCATTTATCAACGAGGAGATTGAAGCTTGTGCTACCTGATTGGATTAGTGGTTCTTTGAATGAAAATCAGAAAATAATGGAGAAAATTGTTAAAAAAATGTTTATTTTCAATGATCACTTTGTCATTTTTCAAGATGAAAACTATAACAAGTAGTGTAAAATTTAGAAATTTTAAAAGGTAAGAATTCATGGTTAAAAAGTTATTGATACAATAGAAACAAATATTCATATGTCTAGAATTATAGCCACGAATGTTTTGGCATTGCATGAAGCTACTGAAAATGCACTTACAGTGTTTACTTAGAAATGATACACATAGAACCTTGTACTGAATGAAATAATAGAAATGCTAGAAAATGCTTTAAATCTGGTTGTTTTTGATGGGACAAGCCCAACACTATTCAAACTATTGATAATTAAATGATTGCATAAGTGATTGTATGATTGTAAAGGTATTACAACTGTGGTTGCATGTGTGAGTACCAACCCTCGGATATTTCTGGAAAGTGATAGGTGGCAATTAATTCTGCAATCAAGGTTGTGTACTCACCTTTGGTCACGTTTCTTGCTCCTTGCTTTGCCAAAATGCGTCCTTTGTCACTCATACAGTCATTTTCCTTGTGCCTGCCGAGGGTTCGTTTGAGTATGGTTCTGCTGGCTGGGGTATGCAGTCGTGCTACAATTTCTGGGCTCACCTCTTGGTATGCTTGCTGGTCTGATAGTGTAACTTCCATGCTTGCTTCTTTATACCTGTGTGGGTAGTCTCTAGCCCTGGTTCATTGGGCAATTGCAAATGTTCCTGTCGTCGCCTGGGTAAGTGGTTCTCTGCGCCTTTTCTGTTGTTGGCTCAACAAGTCTTCGTGTTTCAAGTTGTGGTTTGCTATGTTATGCTCTGGTTTGCAACTCAGTGGTTGGCATGCGTTCAGGGCTCGAAACGATGGTGTCCTTTGGTCCTTGGCATCAACGCAGGTAGCCTCCTCTCTCCATGATTCAATTTTCTGTTTTCATTCCTCAGTTTCTAATGTCTTTGCTCCTTTGTCTCAGCATTTGGTTGGAACCTGTGGGTGGAAAGCTCGTCCTCTGTTCTCACTACAAATCCCTCAGGTAAGATGTATGTGACTTCTGTTTATTTTCTGTTCATGCTCTGTGGTTATGTTTTCTCTGTTAGTGTTGCGCTAACACCTGTGCCTTGGCTTCTCTGCAGGTGTTGGGGTTTGTGGTTGGATGTATTGGAAATGGACACTTCAGTCTTTGTCTGGTAGGCTTTGCCAACATGAATTATCTTCAGTCTTTGTTTTGTTTTTAGAATAGGCCTCTGGGTATGAGGGTTTTTCTCCCCTCAATGCTTGTCAAATGTGGCTCTTGGCCATAGGTATCGTTCTAGTCATCTTGTTGTCTTGGGCTTCCACTGTCTGGTGATTATTGGCTGTAACTTGCTATGTTAGAAACAATTTTCAAAACCCTCACCTAGGTTTTGTCATCCATTGGCTTATACATTTGTTCGTGTTCTGTGTTGCAATACTACTGTATATTTTCATACATTTGCTTTTGTAATTTGAAGAAAAACTACAGGAAAGAACATTGGGTTTGATTTACCTGAATGTTATTTATATGCTTAGCCCGTCGTTCTTTTTAATCTAGATTCTATGCCTCTAGAATTCAATTGTTGCTTTACGGCTATGCTTGTAATGTTTTCCACGAATAGGGAAAAAAAATGTTGTGGTTGCTCTGGTAATTTGTTTGATAATCAATTTCTAAATTAGAGATTATTGTATGGCCTGTGGATGCTTTACCCATCTTGGCACTTGTTTGTGTTCGCTCCTATTCGGTCAACGTTGTTTTCTTCAATATAAATATAAACCCTCGTTCAAGCATTTTCTTGTCTGTCTCGTTGTTAGGACTGTCTTCTTAGGAAAGACAAAAAGAATTAAATGACAAGGTCTGTGAACAGTATGTTGTTTGTTAATGCAAGAAATGTTGAACCCTGTACATGACTTTCACTGTTACATTTATATGTTTTTTTTTACAATTAATGAAACTGTACAGTTACTTTTCAGTTGTAGACCTTATCGTTACACAACTATTAAGAATTTGGTTTTGTCTTTATGACAAGATTTTCCTTTTAGACACATTTGTCTGTTCCTCTTAAAATAACAAGACAAGTATTAATCCATGGTTTATTAAAGACAGACAAGTAAATAACCCTACTGACCAAACTACCTTTGACTAATATAGAGATTAAGATAAAAACAAAATTCCTACCTCCTACTCTGACAAACTAAACACAAAAGACAAACAAGCAGAGGCCAACACCCATTCATGGTGCCTTAGTTGGATGCTCCTGCATCAGGCTCCCGGGCAAAAAGAAATCATGACTCCGGTCCATGAGCTCCTCGACTGAAGAACCTGTTTTCTCAATCTTCCCGGAATCAAGCCATGAATTGTCCTCAATAGGATGGTTCTTCCAGTTGACCAAGTATTGCAGATACTCCATCTGTCAAGTTCATTTGGCCACCTGAGTGTCGAGAATGCTCTCGATCTCGGGAGGTGGAATGTAAGGCATCTGTCTCATCCAAGCTTCTCCTCCATCCTAGGTATTTTTTGTAGGCCGCATGGTTTTGTCTTCTTCTTTTTCTTCTGGGTCAACAATGTAAGGGAATAGGTCTACTACATTAAAGATAGGCAAAATTCCTATTCCGGGTGGCAACTGTATCTCATAGGCATTCACTAAAAATTTCCAGAGGACTTTGCAAGGACCTATCTTCTTATATTTCATCTTATTGTACACGACTTTAGGAAAATGTTTCTTGTGCAAATGTGCGAGGACTTCATCTCCTACATCAAACTCTACTTCCCTTCTCTTCAAATCTGCTTGTTGTTTATACTTTTGGCTGTTGTCCTGCAATCTAATTTTCACCTGCTCATGTAAATCCCACATCACGTTAGCGAAATCTTCTCCATCCGCGCTTCGCCTTTCTTGCAGCACAAGATCCCACAACTCATGCACTCCACGAGGATACGTGTCGTACAGGATCTGAAATGGACTATAGCTTGTGTTGCAATTGGGCGAGTCGTTATAAGAAAAATCTGCCTGTGCAAGCACTCGATCCCACATCCACTAATTCTCTGCAATCAAGCTTCGTAGTAGGTTTCGCAGACTCTTGTTTACCACCTCTATTTGTCTGTTAGTTTTCAGGTGATAAGCAGAGTTGTAACTCAGCTTTGTATCCATTTTCTTCCACAGGGTGTGGCAAAAGTGCCTCGTGAGCTTCACATTCCTGTCTGAAAGAATAGACTTAGGCAATCCATGTAGCCTGACAATCTTTGTGGAAAACAAGTGGGCCACGTGAGTGGCATCACTGGTTTTTCTGAAAGGGATGAAATGTGCCATCTTCGAGAATCTGTCCACTACTACCATCATCGAGTCATAACCTCATTGTGTCTTAGGTAGACCCAAGACAAAGTCCAAGCTGATTGAGTCCCACGGCCTACCTGGAATAGGTAACGGTGTGTACAGTCCCGTGTTTTGACTGTGACCCTTTGCCAACTGGCACACTTTACATCTGGTCACAAATCACTATACATCCCTCCGCATCTTTGGCCAAAAGTAGAAATGGTTGAGTTGATCGAGTGTCTTGTCCATGCTGAAATGTCTGGCTAGACCTCCACTGTGCTTTTCTCGAATAATGTTCTCCCTCATCGAGCCGTTAGGAATGCATAATTGTCCTCCCCTAAACAATAGTTTCTCTTGCAAGTTGTAGTCCAACCATGGACTATTATCTCTCACCAAGGGATTCTGACATGCCTCATAGGCCTCCTTAAAATCAATGTCAGTCTGGTATAAATCTTTCAAGTGCTCAAAACCCAGCACTTGCATAGTATTCTCTTGCAGAAGTAAAGTTCTCCTACTCAGAGCATTTGCCACCTTGTTGGCCTACCCACTGATGTGTTTCAACATGAAGGTGAAACTCTACAAATATTCCACCCATTTAGCATGTTTGTGATTAAGCTTGTGTTATTTCATTACATATTGTAGCACAAAATTATCTGAAAACAACACAAACTTGTTTCCCAGCAAATAATGCCTCTAGTGTTTTAATGCCTGTATAACAGTATAGAACTCCTTGTCATAAGACGAATATTTTTGTCTTTTTTGATTTAGCTTCTTTCTAAAAAATGCCACAGGCTTATCCTCCTAGCTAAGTACAGCTCCAATAGTCATACTGCTAGCATCACAGTGAACCTGAAAAAGCTTCTTGAAGTCTGGCAATCTCAGGATCGACCTCTCTGTGATCTTTCTCTTTAATAGCTAGAAACTTCTCTCCACTACATCCATCCATCGAAAAGGCTGACTGGCCTTTTTAATGGTTTCCAACATAGGTGCACAAATTTCACTAAAATTTCTAATGAATTTCCGATAAAACTCACTAGTCCAAGAAAGCTACATACCTCAAATAAACTTTTCGAAGATGGACAATTAACTATCATTGCAATCTTCTTCGGATCCATCTTCAATTCACTTTCTGCTATTACAAAGCCCAAATAAATCAATTCCTTTTGCAAAAAAGTACATTTTTTTAGATTTATCAGTAGTTTGTTTTGCTGTAAATTTTCCAGCACTTTCTGAACATATCTAAGGTGCTCCTCCCTTGTCCTACTGAAAATTAGTATGTCATCCAATTATACTATCACAAATTTTCTGATGTACTCCTTCAGCATCTCATTCATTAACCGCATAAATGTACTGGGTGCATTGCTCAGTCCAAATGGCATGACCAGCCATTCATACAATCCCTCATTCATCTTAAAGGTTGTCTTCCACTCGTCCCCCTCTCGTATCCGGATCTAATGATATCCGCTCTTCAAATCTATCTTAGAAAAATATGTTGCCCCGCTTAAACAATCCATCATATTGTCCATCCATGGCAGTGGAAACCTGTACTGAATGGTGATTTTGTTAATGGCCCTTGAGTCTGTGCACATCCGCCACTCTCCTCCTTTCTTGGGAGCGAGAACCGTTGGGACTGCGTAAGGGCTCAAAATCTCCCTTATCAATCCTTTGTCTAGCATTTCTTGCACCTGCTTCCTAATCTCTTCATTATCCTTGGGTCTCATTCGGTATGTTCCCTTGTTCGCAAACTGGCTCTTAGTATGAAGTCAATATGATGACTTATGCTTCTTTTAGGCGGTAATTTGTCTGGAAAGTCATCCACCACTATGTCTGTAAATTCCTACAACATTTGCTAGATTTCTGGAGGTAAATCTGATACCTCCGTATGCAACACCACTGTTTTTTCTCTTTTTACAGCTGCATAACCCATCTCACTGTCCTCAACTTGTCTCAAAAATTGTTTTCTGCTAACCAACAATGCTCGTTGGCTCACTTGTCTCTACTGTCCCTTCCTCCTTGATGGGCATAAGCGTATGCTTGATTCCATCCTTGACAAACTTATAACAATTTGTCAATCCATCATGCACCACCTTTCTGTCGTACTACCATGGCTTGCCTATTAGTATGTGACATACATCCATCAACATGATGTCACAAACGACTTTATCCTTATATCTACCTATTTGGAACTCCACCTCACATTGTTCATCCAACAACAACTGATGGCCTTTCTGCAGCCACGAAACTTTATAAGGGGTGAGATGTTTCAATCGCCTCAATTCCAACTTTTCCACCATCTCTGTGGATACCAAGTTATCAATACTACTGCTACCAATAATTAATTTACAACACTTACCATGCGATTTACAAACTGTTCTAAATAAAGCCTTCCACTATGTCTATTCGGTGGCTTCCTTGGCTGGTTTTAACAACACCTTGTTTAGCACCAGGGCTTCCCCTATTTCTGGACCATTCTTTGCTTCTTGGGGAGGTGCCTTTGCTTCCTCTGGTTGTGTGACATACTCACCCCTCTGTCCAGCCTGATCTGCCTATAGACACTCAAATGATATGTGTCCCCATTTATGACACCTGTAACATTGATAACTAGCCCCTCTACCTTAGTGATTTCCCTAGCTTCGTTGGTATGACCTACCACCTCTCGCATTATCACCTTTGTCCATTGATCCGGAAGCTCTGGAACTACTGCCTTCCTCATTACTACTAGTAGTCTGCCCTCTGCCATATGACTGGCCTTTTCCCTTGCCGGTTCCTCATCCTCTCTGGGCATTCTGCCTTCTAGTAATTTTCTCTTTAGCTTTCATCGCAGTCTGATATGCTTCTTTAATTTTCTTTGAGGATAGAATACTAATTTCATCTAAAATTTATAGTCTTAAACAATTTACATACCTGGCTATATTTTCCATGGTATCCTCTGTATATCCAGCTCTTAGGTTCACTCGATAGAACTCCTCAATGTACTCCCTCACCGTCATTCCTTTCTGTTTCAGATTCTGCACTTACTTGTGTAGTGCAATCTGATAATCTTTCAGCAAAAATCTTCCCTTTAACTTGGCCACCATCCTTGACCAATTTTTGATTGGCAACTTATTCAATCTCCTTCTCTCCATTTGGACACTATACCACCACAGGGCTGTGTGTCCCTTCAATTTTGTCGCAACAAACTTAACTCTGCGGTCTTCGTTGACTTCCTCACACTCGAAATACTTATCCAACTCGTTGATCTAATCCAATAGAACCTCTATGGGAAAGCTGCCATCATAGGTTGGGAATTCTGGTTTGGGTTTACTGCTTACCACTAAAATAGATCTCAACAGTCTCACTTCTAGGGTCTCGCCATCCAATCCATCTGTCATTGCTATAGCTTCCTCTTCGTTTTCATCGCCTACCTGAGGGTCTCTTCTTCTCCCTGCTTCGACTGCCACCAACCGAGCTGTAAGAATCCTGATCTCCTCTCTCAATTCTTCATTTTCTGTCCTCCGAACACCTTTTTAACGACCTCTCCTTCCTACCTCCATTTCTTTAGTCAATTTCACATGCTCTAATACCACTATGATGAGACCATCCCAACACTATTCGTACTATTGACAATTAAATGATTGTATAAGTGATTGTACGATTGTAAAGGTATTACAACTGTGGTTTCATGTGTGAGTACCAACCCTTAGATATTTCTGGAAAGTGATAGGTGGCAATTAATTCTGCAATCAAGGTTGTGTACTCACCTCGGGTCGCATTTCCCACTTGTTGCTTTGCCAAAACTCCTCCTTTGTCACTCATACAATCATTTTTCTTGTGCCTACCGAGGGTTCATTTGGGTATGGTTCTACTGGTTGGGGTATGCAGCTGCGCTGCAATTTCTGGGGTCACCTCTTGGTATGCTTGCTGGTCTGACAGTGTAACTTCCATGCTTGTTTCTTTATGCCTGTGTGGGTAGTCTCTGGCCCTGGTTCGTTGGGCAGTTGTGAATGTTCCTGCCATCGCCTGGGTAAGTGTTTCTCTGTGCCTTTTCTGTTGTTGGCTCAACAAGTCTTCGTGTTTCGAGTTGTGGTTTGGTATGTTATGGTCTGGTTTGCAACTCAGTGGTTGGCATGTGTTCAGGGCTCGAAACAATGGCGCCCTTCGGTCCTCGGCGTCAATGCATGTAGCCTCCTCTCTCCGTGATTCAATTTGTCATTTTCATTCCTCAGTTTCCAACATGTTTGCTCCTTCGTCTCAGTAGTTGGTTGGAACCCGTGGGTGGAAGGCTCATCTTCTGTTCTCACTACAAATCCCTCAGGTAAGATGTATGTGACTTTTTTTTATTTTTTGTTCATGCTCTATGGTTACGTTTTCTCTTTCAATGTTGCACTAACACATGTGTGTTGGCTTCTCTGCAGGTGTTGAGGTTTGCAGTTGGATGTATTGGGAATGGAAACTTCATTCTTTGTCTGGTAGGCTTCGCCAACATGAATTATCTTCAGCCTTTGTTATGTTTTTAGAATAGGCCTCTGGGTATGAGGGTTTGTCTCCCCTCGATGCTTGTTAAATGTGGCTCTCGGCTGTAGGTAGCATTCTGGTCATCTTGTTGTCTTGGGCTTCCACTGTCTGGTGATTATTGGCTGTAACTTGTTATGTATAGAAACAATTTTCAATACCCTCACCTAGGGTTTTTCATCCACTGGCTTATACATCTTTCCATGTTTTGTCTTACAATACTACTGTATATTTTCATACATTTGCTTTTGTAATTTGAAAAAAAACTACAAGAAAGAATGTTGGGTTTGATTTACTTGAATGTTATTTATATGCTTAGGTCATCATTCTTTTTAATCTGGATTCTACGCCTTCAAAATTCAATTGTTGCTTTACGGCTATGCTTGTAATGTTTTCCATGAACAGGGAAAAAATGTTGTGGTTGTTCTGGTAATTTGTTTGATAATCAATTTCTAATTTAGAAATTATCGTATAGCCTGTGTATGCTTTACCTATCTTGGCACTTGTTTGTGTTCACTCCTATTCGGTCAACGTTGTTTTCTTCAATAGAAATATAAACCCTCGTTCGGGCATTTGCTTTTCTGTCTCGCTGTTAGGACTATCTTCTCAGGAAAGACAAAAACAATTAAATGACAAGGTCTATGAACAGTATGTTGTCTATTCAAATGTTCATTAATTAGGAAGCACAACGAAAGTAAAGTAAAACACAGAGATGGATTGAATTGTCTGCTCTGTTGTTATTATTACTAGAATGCAAGAAATGTTGAACCCTATACATGGCTTTCACTGTTACATTTATATGTTTTTGTTTACAGTTAATGAAACTGTACAATTACTTTTTAGTTGTAGATCTTATAGTTACACAGCTATTAAGCATTCAATTCTATCTTTATGACAAGATTTTCCTTTTAGACACATTTGTCTTTTCGTCTTAAAATAACAGGACAAGTATTAATCCATGGTTTATTAAAGATAAACAATTAAATAACCCTAACCGACCAAACTCTCTTTGACTAATATAGACATTAAGATAAAAACAAAAATCCTACCTCCTACTCTGACAAACTAAACACAAAAGACAAACAAGACGTTAACTCGACTTTCCAACCTAGCAGAGACCAACACCTAGTCATGGTGCCTTAGCGGGATGGTCCTGCATCACTTTTGTTAGTGACACCAATCACAATACGAATTCATCAATTTTCCATTCCCACTGCTAGCACATCTTGTGGACCTATTAGAGCTCTACAACTAGTTAATTTAGTAAAATTTCATATAGTCGGTAATATATGCCATATATTAGAAATCATTGAACATGCATGGCGGGAATTTTCTGTTCTACGATGGTTAGCACAGGAAATCAACCCACTTTTTGATTTACTAAGAAGCAATGTTCCCAAATACAAGCATTTCATCAGCAATGACTTATTTTGTTTTAGTAAAAGGCTTGAATTATTGTCTGATCTAGATAAGAAAAATAGAGTACTCCCAAATGTTAATCAAATGAGGAAAATCAAAGTTGGATGGTCCAGAAGAACCAATATACTAGAAAACATTATTTATGAATGTAAGAGAATAGATAATAGGAGAAGTGATGTGTTTCTAAAGGCGATGCAAATTGTTCAAGATATATATGGCCCATGAGTTATACGAAATTATGAATTGATTACAAAAGATGCATTAACATTTGAATTGGACAAGAGAAAACAATCAATGGAAGAACAATTTGGTGCTATAACCGATTTTACTCTAGAATAATTTGACAAATGGATAGTTTCCTTTGTCAGTATTAATGTCAGGAAATACTTGTTAACTTCTCAGTTAAAAGATGAGGCAATGCAAATTGAAAAGAAATTATTTGATCAAAATGTGAGGCTAGAGATTATAATGGGACCAATGAAATAATTCATTCAGGCTAAGTTGAAGACATTGGTGTAAGAGGCCGTGTATTCTAAAGATAGTTGATAGTCAAACAATTTGCCTATATCCTTTCACAAATTGTGATTGTCCTTAAATCTTTGCATATTTGTTTTATGTTTACTAGTATTCAATCATTGAGATTTTTAATTTTACTAATGTGATATAGTCTACTTATTGAATGTAGTTCCTTATGTTATTTTGTAGTTCTTTTTTTCATATTATGGTTCACTCATTTACTTTTCGCCAATGCAGAAGAAAGTACTTAAAGAGAAGATGTAAGAATAGCATAGTGAATGAGCCAATGAACTGAGACATTGAGAATTTTCATTACTGATATAAATGATTCACACTAAGAATTAGAGTTCTTAATGCTTAGCATCTGATATTCTATGCATTTGTATTCTATTTATTTATTTCAACCATAGTTATGATGATTGAAATTTGAAACTCGATGTTGCTTTTGTAGTTGTAATTGTATTGTCTAATGTTACAAAATTATTATTTGAGAATTTGTATTATGCCATTGATACATATACTCCAATAACATGAAACATTAGAATAGTTTGTTTTGCTATGAAACATAAATAATGTCCACTTTCATCATATTTTTAAATTTTTCTAGAGCACGGTACTCCAAGAAGGGATTTTATTACATCCTCTTCATATTTGTCTATTGTACATAATGGAAGTTTATTGTTGTATTTAAAAACGAAAATGATATATCAATTTTATGCATTTTTATTTTGATTGGCCTTGTGTCGCATTATGTAACCTTTAACAGATTAATTAGGGGTGAAGCTTTCTACAAAAAACTTTCCTTGTATGTGAATATTTCATTGTGCAGAGTATAGAGATCTAGACGATGAAAGCTTCAAATCTTCCTCTGCATGATGGACTTAATGTGCAGTTCTATGCATATGCTTATTTACACAAAGATAACTATAAGCAAGGCTTTGACTAGGCAGATAGAACAACCTTTAATCATTTGATTAGAATATTTTTTTTTTTGAAAATGAAATTGATTTTGCTAAAGTTTGGAAATTATAGTCAGTCTGCAAAAGGTCTTTTCTCACATTTGTGCTTATGTCGAGATACAAAAATCCATAATGCTTGTACAAAAGAATGTTGGATTGTACTTCTACATCCTACATTAGAATCGTATTAACATTATACTATTATCAAACAAATATGAACATTAGATCATTAATAATAATGAACATTAGGCATGTTGTAGTTTCAAATTTGAATAGACCATTATGTTTTATCGATTAACTCAACTAGTAACAGTTTATATGTTAATATTAATATTTTAATTCTTTAAAAATCATAAATAAAGCGTCAAAGCTTTACATTTTGTATGAATTTTGAGAGTACACATAAATTTTAATATTTCAATGCTTTGAAAATCATTATTTTATATTTAATATTTAATGCATTGAAATAATGCAAAGTCGGATAAAATTGCCAAGTGATAACAATTTTTTTCGTATATATTGAATTGGTTTGTTAATGAAACCTTGTTGAAAATGTGAATGTAATTGGTTAATTCAAAATTAAGAAAACACAAGTTAATTACCTTTATCGCAATTATCAAGTTGCTCAAGAGGAAAAAGAGATTTACGAAGCATTTCTTGTGCGAACAGACAATATGTGGACCACATGATAGGGATGGATGTATGGAAGTAGAAATGTAGCAATACGTACATGCCTACTAAGTGATTAATAAATAAAGTGTGCAGTTAGGAAATTTCATATTCATTTAATTAATAACTGTTTCAAATGTCAATTACTGATCAAAGGGTGTTACTGAGTACGAAAGTAACTATAAGAAGGAGTTTGTGCATGTGCACGGGCTATGTATATAAGAAATGCATTGGGGGGGGAGCTACAGAAATCATTGTACAAAGATATTTTTACAAATTTCCAGATCGTATATTGTATATCATATGAATTTTTACAGATAAATTGGCATGTGCTTGAGAATGGGGAATATTATTATCTTTCATTGTGTGGAGATTTTACTATGCAAAGTGTGTAATATGTGCGGGAGAGTAGTTACATAGAGATTTGATTTTAAATCTTTGAATATTTATGGAAGATAGGGTATGTGCAAGAGAACATAATGATTAACATTGTTAATTTCCATTGTGCTAGATGGTGCATAGGATATTGTTAAACTATTAACATTAATCTATAATATTTTTGCACATAATGGATTTTTTATGAAGAATAACATTTATGTGTTTGTATTATACTGGAAGAATATGTGTTTTCTATTAATGATAAAAAAAAAAAATCTAGAAAACAGAGTATGTGTGGGGGATTAGGATGTTTCGCAAGTGCTCTAAAATGTTTTATTGCTTTGAGAGTTAGTGTTAAAAATGAATTTTTGCAGAGGACGTAGTATGTGCAGGAGATTTCATTATGCGGAGCTTTTACTATGTTGAGCTTTCATATTGGATTTTTTTTGGGCAAGGACGAGATTAGGACAAGGTATTTTTCAGAGAATTGGGGGTGTATAGGGAAATTAATGTTAAACTATTAATTTTAATTTTGTACTATTATTATGTTTCAATGTGTGGAGCTTTGATTGCACGGAATATGGGGTACATTTGTTGATTTCCCAAACAAAACTCCACTTAATATTTCATTGTGTAGAGACAATTTTGAAAATTCCCATATCGTATATCATATATCATATGAATGTTTACAAAGTACAAGGTACGTGCGGGAGAATGGGGAATATTATTATGTTTCATTTTATAGATATTTTACTATGTGGAGTACAAATTGAGGAAGTGTGCCTAGATATAGCATGTGTGTAAGCATCTTTGCAAACATCGTTGTGCAGAGTAAGGATAAAATCATTATTTATAACTAAAACATTACCAATAATATCATTAAAACCATTGCTTTCACTGTTCTCAAAGCTTGAAATATTTAAATATTTTGGAACTTGATTTTGACTCAATATTTTCAAGCTCACTTCCAATTAGTGGTCCCTACACAGCATAGTCATCGACATTCGCATTTCCATTGTGAAAAAATTCATTATGTGCAACTCATTGTGTCAACCTTCGCACATCAAGAATCCATGCGATGATTCAATTTTTATGATGCTCCACTTATCTCATTCTACTCTATTATAAAATTATAAGGAAAATCATTACAGTCCTAATGCTTGTAATTATTAACCATTAATACATATTAACTATATTAACTATTATCATTAACTATATTCATTTTTATAATATTAATATACTATGCATTTGGTGAAAGCAATAGATCGAATGAATTTATAAGCATAATTGGGCCATAGTAAAATAGTCTCAATACTTACAGTAAGAGGACTCACCTTTTATCCTATCTGAATAAAAGGATAGGATGTATCATAGTTACTTGCAATGGTGGAGTCTAGCTTAGAGAGTTTGTGGAGGAAGCATGTATAGAGATACTCTATACTAAGGAAGTTGTGTATACATCATTGTGGGGAGCAAGAAGTGTGGAGAAAGCATGGGATGAGACAAAAATGTGGGCGAAATACAAACCCCACTTTTTTATTTGTAGAGGCAGGGAGATAGACATTATTTATTACTTAAGTATTAACAACAATTGTACAAGTCTAGCACTTTCTTTGGCGTTATTGTGAACATCAAATATGAATTGTTTAATACTAAAATATTTACAATAAAAACTTTTAGTACCAAGTTCATTGATTTACACATAGAAAGCTTCCTCTACATAATGGACTTTCTCCAAACTTTTAGTACCAAGTTCATTGATTTGCACATAGAAAGCTTCCTCTACATAATGGAATTTCTCCAAACTTTTGCACATATGCCTAATTTGAAACATATTAAAAAATATGAACATATGCATTATTTACAATGAAAATATTATTAATAATATAAGCACAGAGTATGCACTTTTAATACTAAAATATATAATCAAATACCAATAGTGTTACACTGAATTTTGTCACCTTGACTATCTGCAGTTTATGTGGCCTCATCAATAGCCACATTGTCCTCTTTGTCAAGCCCCATACCTCTGCTCTTCATGTCAAAACTTCAAAGAGAGAGAAAGTCACTTGAAAACATGCTTATCTCTGGGTACGCAGGTTCTCTCTACCTTGCCTGCGTGTACGCACTCCAAATACATTAGACCTGCGTAGTAATACGCTCTGTATACTAAAGCTAGGGTGCGTACCCTTGTAAAGGTCAAAAGGCGCAAGTTTCATCTTTAAAAAGTTACTTGTGGTCACTTCTAGAGCCTTCTAGAAGAGTTCTTGACGTGTATTGAGCGCCTCCAGATGGTTCATGCACCCCTATGATAGAGGAGCTTAACCCATCAAGAGAGG
>APFE030945228.1:411016-452897 GCA_000404065.3 Pinus taeda | reverse complement strand
GCCCTTACATTATTATTGTTATGTCAGCTCTAATTATATTATGACTCCTTAGACTCCTATATATAGAAAGGAGGTATTTTCATTTGTATCATCCAAGAATTGTTCATTTGTGTAATGTAAAGGAGATTTCCCCCTCAAAGAGGCTGAATTATAAGGCGTTCAACTATCTTTTCTATCTTTTTGTGAGCTGGTTTCATAACAGAAACATAAATGTGGGTGAAATTTAGGCACCACATAATTAGTTGTAGAGATAGGGAGATGCACATTATTTATGACTAAATTGTTAGCAACAATCGTGTAATTCCAATGCTTGCTTTGGGGGTATTGTGAATAAAAATATGCATTATTTAATGCTAAAATATTGGCAATAAGAACCTTTAGTAAAAAGTGCAACAATTCACACATTGATAGTTTCCTCTACACAATGGACTTTCTTCACAATTCCACACATATGCTAATTTTAAACATATTCGAAAATATGCATTATTTACAATTGAAATATTATCAATAATATAAGAATAATATTACAGTGCAAAGTGCGGACATCTACACAATGAAGGCTTAAACGCTTCCTCCGTACAATGAATCAATTAAACAACAATATTAATTTATAGCTAAAAGATTATCATTAATATAGAAAATATGGATTATGTTTTGATACTAAAACATTAGCAATGAAAGCATTCAATGCCAAATGCAAATATCTACATAATAAAATCCTTAAAGCTTCATCCACGCATCCCATAAATAATGTTTATGTTCAATGAGATGTTGTTTACTTAAATAGCAGTAGTATGCATTATTTACAATTAAAATATTATCAATAATATGTGCATAAAAAATGATATTACCTACATAATGAAAACTTGAAAGCTTTTTCCACACAATGAACATTTTTCACACTTCTACATGTCTGATAAATAAAGCTTCTAGTCAATGAAATGTGGTTTTGTACACAAATTTGTGTGCATTCTGCACAACTTTTACTCGCTTGAATATTGATACGCATTATCTATAACTAAAGTATTAGCAATGATATTAGAAATAAAAGTGTTTAGTGCAAAGTGCATACATCGGCACAAAAATCACTTTCATACAAGAGCATAAACAAACAGATATTTGAAACATTATTTACAATCTTCTGCATGAGAGAATATATAGGCAATAACTTTGTATACGTCAAATGTTTATTGAAATAGCTACTTTCTCTCGTGGAGTCTCCACATATAGCATGTGTGGAATAAATTGTGTAGACGTCAATGTGTGGAAAAAGTAGTTCAGAATAAGCAAGCACTAAGAAAAAGATATGGAGGAGATGTAGACCTCTCCACACATATTGGAAATAAAATCCTTTAGTACCAAGTGCAGTGATTTGCACATTGAAAGCTACCTCCTCACAATAGACTTTCTCCGCACTTTTGCACATATTCTAATTTGAAAAATATTAAATAATATGAACATATGCATTATTTACAATTGAAATATTATCCATAATATAAGCATAATTCTACAATGCAAAGTGCGTATTTCCACACAATAAAGTCTTCAAAGCTTTCTCCATACAATGAATCAATTAAACAACACTAATAATTTACAACTAAAGTGTTATCATTAATATTGAAATATTATCCATAATATAAGCATAATTCTACAATGCAAAGTGCGTATTTCCACACAATAAAGTCTTCAAAGCTTTCTCCATACAATGAATCAATTAAACAACACTAATAATTTACAACTAAAGTGTTATCATTAATATAGAAAATATAGATTATGTTTTGATACTAAAACATTAACAATAAAAGTTATTAATGCCAAATACAAAGATCTACACAATGAAATCTTGAAAGCTTCCTTTGCACATCCCATAAACAACATTTCTATTCAATGAGATGTCATTTACTTAAATAATAGTGGTATATATTATTTACAATTAAAATATTATCGATAATATGTGCATAAACAATTCTATTATCTACACAGTTCAAACTTGAAAGCTTCTTCCACAACAATGAAAATTTTTCACACTCCTCATGTCCTATAAACAAATCTTTTGCTCAATGGAATGTGATTTTCTACACAACTTTGTGTACACTCCACACAAATTTTAGTCACTTAACTAATGATATGCATTATCTTTAACTAAAGTATTAGCAACAATATTCACAATAAAAGTGTTTATTACAATGTGCTTACATCCACACAAAAATCACTTTCACACAAGAGCATAAAAAAGAAATTATTCGAAACTGTTTATTTACAATAAAAATATTATCAGTAATATAAATATAAACAATGTTGTTAACGACACAATGAAAACTTGAAATCTTCTCCCTCACAATGAACACTCTCCACACTTCTACATGTCCTATAAACAAAGCTTTTGCTCAATCAAGTGTGGTTTTATAAATAACTTTGTTTGCACTCCGCACAACTTCTATTC
This sequence comes from Pinus taeda, assembly GCA_000404065.3. Lineage (NCBI taxonomy): Eukaryota > Viridiplantae > Streptophyta > Pinopsida > Pinales > Pinaceae > Pinus > Pinus taeda. The sequence goes on along the minus strand of APFE030945228.1, from coordinate 450,454 downwards.
AATTGATTACTAACATATATTATTTTTGACTAAAAAATTGGCATTAATATTATCGCTTAGTGCAAAGTGTAGAGATATGCACTAACATCTCTTACGCGTAAGAAACTAAACTAGAAGATGTTTGAAATATTCAAAAATTAGCAATAATTTCATATACATCAATATTTTACTGTAATGGCTCTTGCTCTAGTGGAGTCTCCAGATATAGTGTGTATGGAAGAAGTTGTGTAGAAGTCATTATGCGGACCCCACAGTGTAGAACAAGCATGCACTGAGACAAAAATGTGGATGAAATGTGGACCTCTCTACATAATAAAGTTATGTGTCCAAATATATCATGTGTGGAAGAAGAAGTGTACTAGTTGTTGTGCGAAGCAAGCATGGGTTGAGACAAAAATGTGGATGAAATGCAGACCTCTCTGCATAATAGAGTCCTTTCGCACTTCCACACATATGCCTAATTTGAAATATCTACATAAATATGAAAATATATTCAAAAATATGAAGATAAGCATAATTTACACTTAAATTATCACCAATAATATCATATACGTATAAGCGTGTATAGAATAAGTTGTGAAAACATCATTGTGTGGACCAAGTAGTGTGGAAAAAGCATGCAATGAGACAAAAATGTGAATGAAATGTAGACCTCTTCACACAATAGAGTTACGTGTCTAGATATATCGTGTATGGAAGAATTTTTGCAGTCGTGATTGTGTGGAACAAGAAATGCGGAACAAGCATGGGGTGAGACAAAAATGGGGATGAAATGAAAACCTCTCCACACAACAAAGTTATTTTGCACTTTCACATGTATGCCTAGTTTGAAACATATATAGAAATATGAAAAGATATTCATAAATACGAAGATAAGCATAACTTACACTTAAAATATCACCAATAATATCATATACATCAATTGCTTACTAAAATATTAGCAATAAAATCCTTTAATTCCAACGTAGATAGCTTCCACTTTATCAAAAGCTTTGTGCAAAAAAATCAATTAAATAGCGGTAAAGGCATGTTTTTTCATTTATGTTATTTTTATAATAAATATTTAAAGGAGCATGTATTAAATAATTGAAAAAAATGAAAAAATAGCCTCAATTTCAAATACTCTTCAATCATTTAGATTTTAATAATTTTAGAGATTTAACTTTTCCATTTATCAAGTCTTGAATTCACTTCAATATATTTAATTATTCTAATAGTTTTAGTTTATATATATATATATATATATATATATATATATATATATTAATATATATATATAATATATAAAATGATATTTTATTTTATTATTATGTTTTTATAGTAATTATTTTTGGTGTTGTGGAAATATATAAATGTGTCTTTATTGCATTAGTTTAATTAAACTAAAGGTAAACATATGTAAAAATATACATCCTATATCTTTACATTTCATATTTAATGTGGGTAAATCAAGTTATTCAGTTACAATACTATTATATGAATCTATACCAGAACTAGGTATATAAAATTTATCCATTCATTTATATATACATATAGATATATAATTTGTTTACTATATAGATGTTGCTCAAAATTACAAAATATTGAATCAATGAGTGGGTATTTTGTTTAAAAAATCATTGAATAAATACGTGCAAAGGCTAATAATGTGAATAAGTGTCCAAAAATTTTACTTCGAAGAAAATATATTCTACAAATAGATAAAAAGGAAATACCATTATGCATGAAGAATTAATTCCTCCAATATGAAAAGGTTACAAGAATGAGCTATAGATCTTACATTTCAAGCTATAATGTCAATACATTAACCAAAGTCAAAGGAAGGTTATAACTCTAGGGAAAATTACTCAATGTAACATTAGTATTGAAATTCAAAATAATAACCGAGTTTAACGTCGAATATTTATCATGTGAAAGTAATGAAAGTAATTTTTTATAGGATGAGAATTAATATGTGTTTAAAAATGCTTTAGAGATTTAAGAGATGGATCATTAAACCTTGAGTACTTATTTAAAATATGGTTATGCAACAGAAGCCCGTAACTGATTTTCACTGAGGAAAATGGGTTTCTAAATATGGAAAAAAAATATTTGGATTCTCATACATGAACAAAATACTCAGCTCCCGGGACTAAGAGGCCACTGCAACACAACAGATTAGTGCTCTCATTGATGGAATCACCACTCTTTGCACAAACCACTTCTTTCTCTCTTCTATTCCTCAACATTTCGTATTCTTTGTGTTGTAATGATTTATTTCAGTAATAATAAAAATGAAGGCTTAATGCTATTTTAATATTGCCATGTGAACTATTAGCCAAGTAATTATTCAACTTGGCACTTGTTGTCTGCTAGGATTTTCTTGATCGATTGCTCATATTAGACAGCCAAACATTCAATGACACCTCTTTAGATGAATTTTTATTTCCCTACCATATTTCAAACTCGCAAAGTTTTATTCGTCGTTGTAGCTATTGGGATGTACACACACAAGTTTTATTCGTCGTTGTAGCTATTGGGATGTACACAGGGTTTAATAATTTATTGCATCTGTTGAAGTTTGTCTACGTATTTCTAAATGCTTTCGTTTGCTAGGGAAGGGTTAAAGATTTCCACCCTCTATAACTCTCTTGGAAACTCCTCATTACTGAATAATATTTATGATATTGTTCTCGAACTTGAGACTTTCTTCTCACCATCTCTTAAGTCAATGTGTTTGTGTGATGAAGGGTTCCCATCAAAGGGAGTATGGTTTGTTGATTTATTATAAGTTTACTAGTACCTCCAATCATCATATTGGTCAAACATTTATTTATCATAGTCATTTCAAGTTGGCAACAAAATATGTCCAATGAGGCTATTATAAATATATTTAGAAAAATTTATAACATTAGGTCAATTTTGAGGTCTAAAATGGGCCTCCTCAGCAAAATAATAAAATAATTATTGTAAAATAAGAGTTATGAACTTTTAAAAGAAAAGAAAGAAAACTATATTTTTTATTGTCTTCTCAACTTATCTCCTTGTAGGTTCACTTAAATTTCAAGTGTGTACACTTGTTGGATGTGGAATTAGATTTTGCATCCATAAAGTACCCACTTTATATACTTTTGAATAGATCCATACATATAAAAAGCAAAATACATGAAAAAATGTGTTTGAAACATGTTTTTCATGTATTTTGAATTTTTCTTAGTGTGGATCTACTCAAAAGTATTTAGAGTGGGTACTCATTGGATGCATAATCATATATTTTGATTTTTTATTTGTATAGATATACTCAAAAGTATGCAAAGTGGTACCTGTGGGATACAGAATCTAATTTTTCATCCGACGAATGTACACACTTGAAATTTGAGTAATCCTTCAAGTAGATAAGTAATAAATACGACTAAAAAGTAGTTTTCTTATTTTCTCTCCAAAAATATTCTCTCCTCGGCATGAAATCATCATATTCAATCCTATTGATTCCCTCAAATTTGATTTTGTCAGTACATTTTTCATTTTTAGGCCCATTTTTACCTCAAAATTTCCCTTATTTGTGGTGGTTTATGGTATTGTCCCCAAGGCCCAAGAGCCAACTTAGGGCCTAAAGCGAGGAGGATATTTTTCCACTAGAGATTACTTAGCATTTCTCTCTTCCATTCAATGGTATTTATGGTTACAAAAAGGTTAAATATTCGCCATTTCTTGCCTCCCTTGTGACTATTAATAGCTTTCAACATTCACCAATAATCAAATGGTTCAACCCATGTTTGGCTTCAATGCATCTATTCATGTGGGTTGGTATTGTACCATCGTAGTTGTGATAAATACCATGGGGGAATCATCATCAAGAATCATCACTTATAAATTTATTTAGCTCCAAGATGTATTGGATTTGCATAATGAAGGCTACAAGGGCATCCTCATACTTGTCACCTTCATGCTATATATTATTCCATGATATGATCCACCATGTACTTCATTTTAGCCATTATGTGGAACTTATTTCTATGGGTATGAAAATAATTATTGGTGGCATTTATTTTTATATCCATCAAGTATGTGTATTCCTCCCTTGGTGATGATTTATATCACACTAACTCAAGGCCAGTTGCAAGTATTCTCTAGTTCTAGACCCTTTTCTCTGTCTTTGTAATGCCTCTTCATAATGGATTCGTAATGTGTTTTAGTCATCATATCCTCTCCTAACATCACACATCAGGGGGAATATTTTATAGCCTTTCCTTATAAGATCTCATCAGTATCTACACTAAGACACTGCATCATTTCCTCTTAACAACATGATTTTCATCACAACCATTATCACAAAAACTAGAAAAGTATGAATGGTCATGGGTTGCACTGCTTGCAACACATGAAAGTCACAAGTTGCACTAATTCCAAGCTATGACCACCCTCTCATCCTACAAAAATGATAATCCCAAGGAGAATCGACAGGACTTGAGTTACACTTCGCACATATTACTAGTAAATTGTCCTACTAACCTAGTCTCACCCAGTGCACTATAGAATTCAAGCACATTCACTCATCCTAAAAATACCTCTCCTCCACCTATATAATGAAATATAAGCTAATGGAAATAGTAGGAAGAAATCGAGTAAGTCTATGTTGGATAATTTTTTAGAGAGGCTCAAGGAGAGACCAAGGTAACAAATCAAGGAGGGTCACTTTGGGAACTAACGTAAATTTGTTGTATGCACTAGAGTGTTGCTACTAATTAACACAAATGGATCTATATAACTTTTCCCTTCCTTAATTACTAACCAAATCCATGCATGTTAGTTTCATGATCGTATTTTCTATATTCATGCTTATATGGTCAAATTAAGACAGATTGGATCACTTTATTACTAACAACCTATTTTGTGAAAATTTTTGGAAAAGTGTCTATTGTTTTTCTATATATAGAAAAAAATATCATGTAAGATAGATAATCACATCTTTGGAGTCACACCCACTAAGGACATGTAGGACAACTTTCGTTAAAAAAGGTGCAATTTGATTACCTCATTTTCATTTTGTATATCTAAATGGATTACTTTCTTTAATTCAATTCATTAAAATTTGTATAGTGTTCTAGCCCTAGTCTACCTCAAGTTAAGGGAAAATGTGATGGAGGAATCTCCTTCTTATGTGTGGCATTTTTCTCCATAGAACTAACTAAGGGTGAAATACATTCCCTAAAAAAATTCCATAAATTTATGCTTCTATCCAAAAAATTCATGACAACCTCTTTAATTACCTTTCTAATTTATAGTAAAGATAAAGAAAATGTTTGAACATTTTTCATCAATACGGGATTTTTAATTACTAGAGTTACCATGCAAAATATGTTTCCAGCATGCTTTTTGTATTGAACTCAACCCTACTACTAGTTATGTTGGAATTAATGTCAACAAGCTTAGTGGGCTTGTGATGATGCGTTGATACTTGTAGAGGTTTGGAGAGGTTCTCCTAAGGTTTCTATAGGTCCTCGAGGTGCCTAGTAACTTGTGGAAGAATTGGTAATAATTTTTGGGAAAATAAAGTTTAACTTTAGCTAATTATAGGAAATTTCGTAGTCTTCCAATGCCTCAGTGCTACAGGATTCCCATTATATGTATGTGCAGTTTAGTTCAAGGATTCCAGCTCTATTCCAACGTAGTTATCCTATAGATGCTAAAATGAAAGCGCAAGCTCTAAATCAGTGATTTGGTTAAGGTAATTAAGGTGATCGACTATTGTTGAATTGGTATGCATTGTTCACAATCTAGGAGATGTGAATGGATTGTAAAATGAATGGAAACACATTGGTAAATTGATCATAGTGTTAGTGGTCGCATTCACTCATTGACCTAGTCCAAAATCACATTGGCATGGTCCACAAATGAAATGTGAACACACTAACAATACCTATAGTTGGATACATTGAAAATGGAGTTAGTGGAGTTATTTTGGTCATCAACAGTTACAAAGGAATTAATGCATTGTGGTTGAGGAATCATGTTTAAATATTATTTCATGGATTGATCTGGTCAAAATAGTTATGGATGTGTTGAATTAGTAATTATGGAGTTAATCATGGTCCATGTTGGTTACAGAAATAATTTCTTGATCTAGTCCTAATGAAATATCATCAAACAACATCAAGGTTTTTTCCAATGGTAAATGTCATGTCAACTTGGTTAACTCTCTAAAATTCATGTATAAATACATAGTCTAGTTGAACATTTGGAGGGCACATTTGAGTTGTTTGAGGATTGATTTTTTTATTCTATTCCATTGTTCTGGCATCACCACTCATCCTTTGTAGTTTTTAAATTGTTTTACATATCCTTGTATTGTTCTAGCACAAATATTTTGCAATATGGTGGTGACCCAAGGATGTGGCAATTTTGTCATATCTAAATGGTGTGCAATAAAAACTCTCACCAATGAACAATGCATATTATAGTGAAGGGTTCATATCTAATGACATTGTGTGACACCATGGATCTATTCCTAAGTTTATTCAAGTGCATGAATTGGAGCAACCTTGATCTTGGATAGACTATAGAGTTTAGTTGATCTACACATTGAAGAACTTTATTGTGCCAACACACTTCTTTGTGGAAGTGCATACACACCCATATATGTCCTATAGTTGATTGATGTTTGCATACACATTGCACACTCCCTTGCATGACCAATTGTAATTCTCAAAGGTTAGTAGGAAGAGTGTGATTTAGAAGCTCGTGTATTCCTTTGTTATAGTTGTTTTTCATCATTGTAGTTGGATGTTCCATATCATGTGCACATGATATGCGAGAGATTTGATGCATTGGATATTTGTGAAAATTGTTGCTAGCATACATCACTGGAGAGGAGTAGTAGAGATCATGGGATCTAATGACATGTGTGCAACTATTGCATATGGGTTCAGAAATAGAGCATGTGCTTAGACAAAGGCACCTTTAGTTGATCAGAGGTAGAGGTAGATATTTCCCAATGTAAATGATAGTCATGTGTCTAATAGTTTGTATTTGTAGGGTTGATGGTTGAGTGACTTAGTGAAAAATATATAATTCATTGTGTTTTTTTATATGCACTGAAATATTTATGAATGTCAGAGAGTTTTTGATGTCAAGGTTTGATATGAGAAGTGTTGAGTCAGATTAGTGAGCATGTATGCTAGTGATGTGTATGAGAAATGTTTTGCAAGTCGGAGTTTTTATACTATTTTGATTTGTATGTTGAGAGCGTTTGATTCAATTTTTGATATGTTGATGAGCTGAGAAGATTTGTAATTTGATTTTTTTGTTTGAGATGCCATTGTGGTTTGATAGTATGTTGATTATTGTATGATCATAGGACTTGTGATGAGATGTTTTGGTTGTAATGAGCAGAGTATTGAGTTAGTCAAGAAGCAGAGGTTAGAGCAAAGTAACTAACAAATTTTATGTAGGGTGTAATTGTTGATCTAAGGTTCTAATTGCAAGGTTCCAAAGAAGCTAAATATGTTTGTTACAAGGGCATACTATTGTGCATATGCCTGTCATGTTTGTTTATGATACATTCAATGGTATATGGTTGATTTATTAGTGTTACAAAGTTATATATGTTAGCCATGTACATTGTATAAATTCATGTAATAAAGAGTATGTGATCAGAGTAACTACCATAATTCTTTATCATGTTGAGAGTAATTGTATGTTGTTGAGGTCATGTCATTACTTGGATGGTCAGTGAGTGTTTGTTTCTATTATCATTATATGATGTTTCTAGGGTCTGGGAGTGTGTTGTCGTTTATTTTGAATGAGGGATATTTTTCGTTTCCAAGGTTTGATCGTTGAGATGATTGTGGAAAATATTGATGTTGATTTTGTCATGACCAGGGGTATGAGTGGAGTGTTATATGCTACTAGTTGAGTTTAATAGTGAGAGCATATTTGTGTTTCCAGGGTATGGTCATTGTTGAAGTGATGCTAGGGTTTTATTATGGGGCGATGAGAATGATTTTGATGCATAGCTAATTTCTTATAACAAAGTTTATATTGCAATGTTTTGGGAAGAGTTATGCTTGTGTGTTGGATTATGTTGTAGAGTGTCAAGTGAAAAGTTTGTATTCAATTGTGTTAATATATTATCAGTATTGATATTAAAACATATAGTGGGTCTAATGTGAAAATGTGATGAAATGATTCCCATGGTTGTTTGAGTTTGTTGTAGATGAATCTAGTGTGAAATATTGTGCCACAAGGTCCATAAGAGCTTGAGGGTTTGAGCCTTTAATGCTTCTTGTATGAAGGAATTAGGGGTTTGCTAAGGGAGTGGTATATTCCTTCTAGTCGTGGTTAGAAAACTTGTTAAGGGAGTGGTGGCTTCCTTCTAACTGTGGTTGAAAAACTTGCTCAAGGAGTGGTGGCTTCCTTCTAGTGGTGGTTCGAAAACTATTGGGTGCTGGAGCATCCAGCAAGTGATGGATTGCATAGTTCTGAAAGTGGTGGCTTCTGAGTTGGTGGTGGCTTGCATGCATTACAATTCAGGGCTTGCACACTAGTGGTGGCCATTGATTGATGTACAAAGAAGAAGCAGGTGAAGACTGGCAGATGGTGGTTTTTCTCTCAAAAGGGTTTCCACCTTACATCATGTGTCCTCTTGTGTGATGTTCTTTTGATGTGTTGTTCTCATGATTCATATGCTCACATGTAATATTTATATCAAATGATACATATATTGTGTTTCCAAGTTATTTAATGACTTAATGGAAACAATAAAACTTTAATCCGAAATTGAGTAAAATATAGATTCACACCTCCCTCTCAATATTTTCAACAATTGGTATCAAAGCGAGTCCCTTAGGAATTAGTTTAAAAGTTGGAAGTAGATCTAAGGGATTATGGAAATAAATCACAAGAAGAAGATATCTAAGAAGAAGACGTCAATAAAGGAGGATTATGATTTTGCAAGTGATGTATCAAATGTAGTGGTAGTATCAGCAATTATCAATCAAGGACAATTAGTAGTATAACAAATCATGTCAGGAAATATGGATAATCAAGGTATGATTCTGCTCAATGATGCAAATTTTCATGTATGGAAAGAAAGGATGAAGTCTAGAATACTATATTTTGGATTAGACATTTTGAATCTAGTATGCAATGGCTCTACTAAAAACCCCCCATCAAGTCAAAAATTATAGATGAATGATCATGAAATAAATGAAATTTACTTTAGCATACCTAATTTAGAGCTTAAGAGATTTATGCACTATGAATCTGCAAAGGGTGTATGGGATAAACTGCACACCATCCATGAAGCAGATATAGTTGAAGAAGAATTGCATTCACTTGGTAAGATAACATGTAATATTGATTCTTTTTATTCTAATGAATAAACGTGCAACGTATCTGAAGAAATTGTATCCTATCAGAATATGACCATGGTCATGAATTAGTTTCCATCATATGAGATGACGTTATAGATTCAAAAGAACAAAGGTTAGATAATGAAATTGATCTTAGAATAAAACTTGTATCTTCCTTGAAAAAAGTTAAAAGCCTCAAGGAGAAGTTGTAGGTATATGAAAACAAGGATCATGATGTGGATGAATCAGAGAACATTGAAATAGTCCTACAAGCACAACTAAAAGAAGTTGAAAGAACAAATGAAGTATAGAATGAATAGCTTAACGAAAGGAAAAGGATTTGTGAAGGACATGAATTCGAGATCATCTCACTGAAAAATGATCTAGAAAAGTCAAATGAACAGAATAAGAAGCTACCTCAAATATTTGAAGAACACTAAAATGGGCCTAAAAGGGAAATTATCAAGTTGAGAACCCAACTAGAATAGGCAATAAGAATTAAATAAGTAATAAGAAATTAGCTAAAAGAAAAAGGGAGTGACTGTGAAAAATTAAAAATGCATATAGTCTCATTAAGAAGTAAATTAGTAGAAAAGGAAAAATAGTTGAGATTTCAAGACAGTACCACGATGTTGGAAAATCTTCTCAGCAGTCAAAGGTCTCCTGCCATTAAATCAAGCCTTGATTTTAATGAAATAGCTAATGGAGAATCCATCTCACAAGAATGTGCAGGTAGTCTTAGAGACAATAGAGAAACTTCTAAAAACTATGGTGAAGAAATAAGTAGTAGTAGGATTTAGAAAGAAAGTAATGGAAGAAAGCAGTAGAACCAACAACCAAGGAAAGTGAATTTCAAAATAAAATTGTTTTCTCCCATCAATGAGTATGGAAAAAATACAAAAATCCAAAGAAAGTACAACAATTCATTTTCTCCCTTGATGGATGATATTGAGTGTTTTATCCATCACAACTTTGGACACATTGTAACTGAATGTAGAAGAAAAATGTTCAGGCCTTCTCAAGCTAGCAGACAGCAAAATATCCTTTACACAAGAATATCATTAATTCCCATGTATACAAGTTTCTTTCAAGGCTACTAGTTTTCATTAAAATTGTTTGGTCATAAGGATACCAACTAGAAATTATATGGAAATGAAAGGAACATGAGGCAGAAATTTTATGATTCTCTTGCCCCCTTTTCTAGTCACATAAGATGTTAAACATGCAATAAATTTGGACATGTGGTAAATGAGTGTAGGATCAAGTCAATGATCTCTTTTAGATATTTCAAATAGATTTTGTAACTTATTTAGAACAGGTAATTGAATAAGAATCCATTTACCAACATGCCATAAGAGGATGCCTCCATCAGGAGACATTATACCACAATATGAAAGAAAATGGAAGAGAAACAAGTGACGTGTGGACTTGTACTATGCACACTAAAATAAGATGATTCATTGGTACATAAATAGTGGATGATCTAAAATGAGGGTTTAACAAATTGTTATGCTTACAAGAGCCTCTCACTCCAAAGCTTACAAATATATGATCTAGCTTATGTTGACATTTGCGGAATAAACTACTTAAAATACGTGTATGTCTTTGTTTGTTTTTAATTGTTTAAGTGCTTTAATTTGATTTGTTTATGATGATATTAGACGCACATAATAGCCATATAATGCAGCAAATAAACATCAAAACATTAAAAAATAAATAAATAAATTAATTAATTAATTAATTAATCTAGGAGTTCACCCGAATATCATGGGCTACGTCTCCATGAGCTTCTGTCAATTTGACTTGGCTCTTTGGAATTATGGAAAAGTTTCTTTTACAAGTTCCACAATCAACTCCAATGGTTATTGACTGAACCAATGGGCTTAGAAAACCATCTATACCCCTGTCATGGCTTTCATCATTCTGCAAACAGATCTGAGATCCCTTAGACTTGATTCCTTCAATCGGTGCACTCATCTTTCCTGAGCTTTTTGATGGCACAAACTCCTTCAGAATTCTTCAACTACCTCTAAAACATCTTCTATTGTCTCCAAAACATATCAAACATCAACAATCGACTATTCATTTGCTCAAAATGAGCACTGCATCCCCAATCTAGGCCTTCCTCCACGGTTGGCACAGGGTTGCTTAAAACTTCCATGTAGCATCCTGGACTTTAGAGTCTTTAGATGCTTCTGTAAACCCTTAAAATGGATTCATAAGGCTCATCATAGTCATCAATGATTGTTGGCTTGTTAAGAACAAATACTGGTAGCTCCTGCAACTGCCTCCATCCACTAGTGGCCCTAAGCTCCAAAATCTCCCTGGATGAAAATCTCCTTGAAGATGGCTTCTTCAGCTTCTCTGGATTGTTCCATTGGCTTCAAAAGGCCTCAATTAGCCTAGCCATCCTCATATTTCACCCCCTTAAGCTGAAAACTGGTCCTGGAGTGCATTTATTCATTATCCCCTAGAGATCCTCCACTAAATTTGGTGAACCCCAGTCAACTGTGGTTAAATTTGGCAATATCTGCCTTTTTTAGTGTTTCACCAAGCTTGACCACTAGAACTGACTATAACTATCAGCATTTGACGTGCATGTGATAGGTGTTACAACCATGGGTTATGGGATAATATTGTTAAGGCTAGTAGTTTTGATGGCCACGGTTAACTCCGCAGTAATGTGACCAGTCTTTCGAGACCGTTGGCGGTCCTGACCCCCAAACCTCTACCTGTTCAACTTTAAATTAAACCTTTAACCCTTATTTTTTAAGAACCAATGTAGAGAAGAGTTGGTAGTGCGCTTTTCTAGCCAGTCGGAGGTCATGGGTTTGATTATGTTGGACCGAACAAAATTTTACCATGCCATTCTAAGGCCACATGGCGGCCTCCGGGCTCGCCATGTGTCAGCTCTTGATTCGTCAGTCAAACACAAATATTCTAGGGAATATTCCTTGGAATATTCTTTTTTGATATTTTCCAAAAATTAATTTATTCTCGGAAATTACAGTTTACTAGACATTTTCAAATGGCGATAACTTCTTTGTACGATGTCAGTTTTTCGAACTGTTCATGGTACAAGAATCAGGAAGATGAGATCTATCCGTTCATTTAGGTTCGACACTATTTCAAACACTTTGAAATTTGAGCTATCATTAAAGTCTTGGATCAATATCTGATCACTCCTCCCCATTGGGAATCTTTTGGACCCCAAAATACTAATATACTGATCTGAATAGTAGATGAGAGTACAATACCCTTTTCTTTCAACCTCCATACACTTGCCTACATGGCTCGTGCCTTTGAACCAAACTTGAAGGCAGTAAACACTTCCCTTCTTGGATGCTGTCAAAATACAAGAAAACAACTTGACATAAATTCTTGCTCTATCAAAAGAAGAAAATTTCACATCATGTGAATCATCAACATGTCTTTACATCTTGTGTACAAATGATCGACTAAATTACAAGCCTACGAAAACATGCCTTTTCAAACATTTGACCCTTAAAGTCAAGCATGTACAAAAATAATTTTAACGATTCTTTTACAAACATAAAACACTTCATCGGTATCTCCCTTTTACAATCTTGGAGACCAAATCAACTTTTCCAATTTGGCATGAAATTACATGCATTTTTAAACAAAATAATATGATGGCCGATAGCCTTCCATCAAGTCAATTACATACATGTTCAAATACAAGGAAATCATTAACATCCCTGTGTTAATACATTCCTTCTTCATGCATGTATTCAATTTTTCAACTTTCTCTTAAGCATAATCATGAGTACAAGATCCTAAATCACATGTACATGTACTTTCAAAGCTAAAATGAAGATAATTTTTCTGCAATAAAGTGAGTTTACATACTCGACTTTTTCCATCCTGCAACTTGCATTCCATTAGCAAAGAAATGCAAATAGATGTGATACATTTCTTTTCTCATCAAAAGACATGTAACTTTAATTGGATAAGAACTCTAACCATTTCTTACCAATCCACACCAAAGGTGCTTCCTTTAACTGCACATCGATATCAACATGTGGATCATCCTAAATCACATCAATTATGGAAACTTCCTTTCCATTCTTACCATAATCTTTCTCCACTTTCTTCAAATTTTTGTACAGCCATTGTTGGATTCAGAGTCCAACACCTTTCAGCAATATGTCCTTGCTTATGGAAATAAGTACAACACATGTTCATCTTCTTGACAACATAATTTTCCTTGTCCAATGGACCTTTGCCTTGTTTCCTTCTCTTCTTCAAAAATTTCCTGTATGTGGTCATTCTCTTCCAACATCTAGAAACACTATGGTTAACCAAACCACAAAAGGAACATGCAATTCTTTTCCAATGCTTATGTGGAAATTTATCATGCTTAACATAATCGAAAGAAGTGTGATGGAAATCAGATTTATACCTTTCTCTTTCACCTTCATTACCTTCATGAGGAGGTGAATCAAATGAAGGAGTAGCTCCCTTTTGGAACACCATCAATCTCTTCAATGATTTTAGAACTTTCACAACTTTTTGGTTCAAGTGCATGCTTATGTACACCTTCTTCCTACAAATGATGTTTCAAACAATTACATTCCCCAAAATACAATCTTTACAAACTTGAGGTAGGGAACTTAAAATGAAACTCCTTCTAGGAACTGTTTCAATTTCCTTCATGACTGCTTTGGAACTTTCTCCATAAGATTGTCCATAGCCAAGACCCAAATACTTAGACCTTTCCTCAACCGTTATTGGCTCAACAATACCCTGTGAATGTTTGCCCAATCCTTTTCTTTCATAGCCCATTTTGGACATTAACTTGGACACTATGCCTCTTGTATGTTTTTCAAAAGAACCAACATAAACATTCTTAGAGGAAATTGAAGACAATCTAGAATTTTTTACCTCTTCTTCAAGCTGATACTTGACTAAGGCTTCTTTGGTAGCAAGGAGCTATGTCTCCAACTCATGCATCCTTTCCAGATCCATATTTTCAATATGAAGTTTTCTCTCCATTTCCTGCAATTTGTCAGAAATCAACTTCTTCTCTTCCTTCATGGAATTCAATTGCTCTCGAAGTTTGGTGCTCATTTATATCACCATATCCATCATGATGAACAAATTTCACTTCAAGTCTTCATCAAAGAGTCTTGTTAAAGAGGAGGATTTGGAACTCAGTTGTAGAAGTTGTCATTATAAAAATGAACAAAAGCATTTCAACAAAATTGGCATTGGGTTGCCTGAAACTTCCCTATAGCATCTCAACCTTTAGAAGTCTTCAGATGCTTCTATAAACCCTTGCAATGGATTCATAATTCTCATTACATTCAGGAATGACTATTGGTTCACTGAGAACGAATACTGGTAGCTCCTGCAACTGCCTCCAACCCCTGGTGTCCCTAAGCTCCAAAATCTCCCTAGATAAAAATCTCCTTGAATATGGATTCTTCGATGTCTCTAGACTATTCCATTGGCTTCAGAAGGCCTCAATTAGCCTACCTAGCCTCTTGTTTTACCCTCTTAGGTCGAAAACTGCTCTTGGAGTGCACTTATTCATTATCTCCTAGAGATCCTCCACTAAATCTGGTGAACTTTAGTTAACTGTGGTTAAATTTGGCCATATCCACCTTTTTTAGCACTCCATGAAGATAGACCACTGGAACTGACTGTAACCATCAATGTTCAGCATGCATGTGATAGGTGTTACAAACAACGGTTAGGGGATAATTTTGTTAAGGCTGGCGATTTTAATGGCCATGGTTAACTCCACGGTAATGTGACCAGCCTTTTACGACCGCTAGTGGTCCTAACACCCAAACCTCTGCCTGTTAAACTTTAAATTAAACCTTTAACCCTTAGTTGTTAAGAACCAATGTAGAGTGGAGTTAGCAGCGTGCTTGTTTAGCTAAGTCACGAGTTCAACTCCGTTGGACCCGTACAAGCATGTACAAAAAGAATTTTAATGATTCTTTCACAAAGATGAAACACTTCATCAATATCTCCCTTTTAAAATCTTGGAGACCAAATCAACTTTTCCAAGTCGACATCAAATTACATGCATGTTTAAACAAAACAATATGATGGTCGATAGCTTTCCATCAAGTCAATTACATACATGTTCAAATACAAGGAAACTATTAACATCCCTGTGTTCATACATTCCATCCGCATGCATGCATTTGATTCTTCAACCTTCTCTTAAGCACAATCATGAGTACAAGATCCTTGATCACATGTACATATACTTTCAAAGCTGAAATGAAGGTAATTTTGCTACAATAAAGTGAGTCTACATATTAGACTTTTTTCATCCTGCAACTTGCATTCCATTAGCAAAGAAATGCAAATAGATGTGATACATTTCTTTTCTCATCAAAATACATGTAACTTTAATTGGATAAGAACTCTAACCATTTCTTACCAATCCACACCAAAGGTGTTTCCTTTACCTGCATGTTAGTGTCGGTATCTTCATCCCTCCATCAGTGATCAAATTTCTCTTGTTGAAATGAATTTTAGGTGTCTCATCTGATCAGCTGCATTCCATTAGGATCATGGATCATCTGATGGAAGTGGAATTTTATAATTTTTTCCCTCCTGATCTTTACCTGTTGGCCCATTTTCAGGTCATTTACAGTCATTTTTGTCTTTACATCTGCAAAAGGTCGTTTTTAGGGTTTTAGGTCTCATTTGATCTAGGGTTTGTCCTAAAGGTCTTATAAAAGCTCAAGAATGGTTAGCAAGCACATGAGGAGGTCTCAACAACAAAAATTTCAATAATCACATGCTCAATGATTGATTTTTGGAAAAACAGAGTTTTTTTTATATTTTATGTACAAAATTTTCATGTAATTTCATTTTTTCCTATATGTAATAATTTCAAGAGGTAATCCTAGTCACTTTGCTAAGCTCCTGCATTCCAACCCCTGCAAAAGAGTCAAAAAGTCAAAGCATTTAGTCCATCAGAGGCAAAAAAAGCAAATCAAACTGCCAAAACAGAGTTGTAGAAAGCAAGGCAAATATTACAAAGTGGGTTTTTATAAGTGGAAAATTAAAATCCTTTGTATATAAAGTCTTTTTCATGTTGAAGAAGTTCATTTGTGTCCAAATACTGAAAGAGAACAAAAGCCAAGTCGTTTTTGAGTTGAAGGAGTGAATTTGCAACCAAACCCTGAAAATTTTGAGGCGCGGCGCACCTGGGCCAAGTCACGCTGCACTCGGCCAGCGCGATGCATACAATGTAGGTTTTACACTAGATTTATAACTGGCACGACGCACCATTGTGGCGTGGTGCACCTGTTAGTGGGCACCGCGCACTTGCCTCAAAAGCCTGAACTCATTGAAATTGCCTCCTCCAATCTTCAAACTTGAAAATTCTTCATTCCAAAAGTAAGTTAACATCTCCATATTTCCATTGTAAGGGTTTTCATCAGTTTGCATGGTATTTCAATGGGTAAAAAACAAAACCCTAGTTCCTTGCACAGTTGTATTGAAAAAACTACCTAGGGTTTTGAAAAAAAAAATTGTTTTATCCCCTACATGATTTTCATTTCCCTCCACTACATTTTCCTCATTTCATTTCTCCTCCCCTTTCTCATTCACACTCATTCATTCCCTTGTCCCCAAAACTAAAAACCCTAATATCTGATCCCACTACTCCGAAACCCTAATTAGTATCTCTAAACCCTATCACCTCCCAAAAATCCATTATATCCAGCATCAAAAATCCCTCATTCACTGTCCCCCTCATCAATTCCATTTGTCAAACAGCAAACACCTATTGTTGAAATAGAATCACTTCATACTCATCATTCTACACTCCACATTTGCAAGCATGGAAACAAATTCATTATATGAGAGGGATGATGAAATTGTTAGTGATTGTTCCCAAGAGCTTCATGTCACCATTCATATGAGTATACCATCATTCAGAGGGCTTTCATTATCATGTCAGGTTCCAATGGGTCATTTTACAGCTTGTTCATGCTTTAGTTGTGGCTAGGTAAGGTTCATTTCCCTCTCCTAGGGTTTTGAAGGTAATTTCTTTTGGATGGTCAAATCATCAGAAAAACTTGTATCCTGATGTTCATACACCTTCCCCTATCCTTAATGTACCTTATTAAACACTTCCCATCACTGATATCCCTTAAATTCTTCATTTTCCCACAAACCCTAGTTTCTTGCTACAATTTGGCAATTTTCTAGGCTAGGCCTGTGTTTTTCCCTTTCGGAACCCTTCCCTTCACTCAATATTTGAAATTACACTTTCCCCTATTTCCTATCATCCCTCCCTACTTCCCAAAATTTCCTCAAGAATTTAGAAGCCCCTTATCCCCTTCATTTCCCTTCATTTCGACAAATCCCCTGTTCCACACATCAGGGTAGGTTTTACTCAAATGATGTTTTTGAGCAAGGAAAGATGAATTTGGAACAACTTAGAAAGCCCTTTTTCCAAAATAGGTCAAGGAAGAAAAACCTCCTTCACTTTTTACACAAGTATCATGGTTTTAGAGAAATGTCAAAAATACAGTTGCCTCGGGAGAATTGATGCACCTCTAAAGGGACTTTGGGAATATCAAGATTTCTCCTTGCTTGGTTGTCCAAATGACTTGCTTGATGAGTTAAATGATAACTATACACAAATAAATTTCCAGTGATTTATCATGATCTCAATTTGGAGTTGAGGAAGAGCTCCAAAAGTTGACTACAACAGCACTCTGCCTTTAGGCAGCCTCATTTTGCACATTTTGACTAGTCTTTGGAGCTTTGAGTTTTGATAGGGAAAATGAACTCAAAATTGAAAAATTCAAGTTGTGTTGGAAAGTAGACTCAATAATCTCTCCAACGAGCTATCCCATGCCCAATTTGGATACCAGAAAGGCCTCAAACATTGGTATACAAAAGACCGCTATGCATCAAATTAGTGGCACTACGCATCAAATTTTGTAACACAGGAATTTTCATCTGATGTGCTGCGCCACCAGCGCTACGCATTGATTTGGCTATGAATTTTGCAAAATGGCTTACATTTTTGGATTTCTCACGCAAAAATATGAATTCCCTCACATGGCCAAGAAATTTTGATAGCTTTTGAGCTTCTAAAAAGGTCAAAAACACCTCAAAAATGGCCTTTCTGCCCCTTTTTGGACACATAGGAAGCAGTGTTGGGAGAACTCAGTTTTGGAGGGAAAATAGAGACCAAATTTAGAAATTCCACTTTTTTTGGAAATTTGACAGATAGAAATTTCCAATAAGCCCACTTGGAGCAAATTTGGTGATGGGAAGACCTCTAATATCAGCTGCAAAAATGCGCTACACATAGGGAAATCAGCACGGCGCATAGGGTGAAATTTGCTCATTTTAGCGAAAAAACTCTGTTTTTCACCTAGTTTCTTCATAGTTTTACTTTTCTCTTTCTAATAGTCAAACTCGTGATGTAATTTAATGTGACTTGATGGATTTTGATGTAATTATGCTAAATTTTCACTCATAGAGGTAGATTCATCATGAAAAAGTAGTTTGCAACTAAATGAATCAGTTTTCTTGGTTTTAGAGGCATGTTATTCCACAACCTAATTTTTAGTTCTTAGTTTATATCTTGTTCAAATAGCTCCTAAACTCATGAACTCGACCCCTAAACCATAGCATGAGTTGTTTGATGCCTATATCTAGTATTTTTTCAGTCATTTGTAAAGCTTGGACTTTTGGGAAAGCTTGGAGCTTTATTGTATACTCATTTGAGTTGTTTGGCAAAGGAATAGACCAGGGTTTGCAGCACTTTATGGGATTCCTATGGAAACTTGATTTGGTATCATTTTTCCTTCTATAATTACAAGTTTACATGTTTTTTATGTATGCTATTATCTCTTTCTATTCATCTTAACTAAATGAAACAAGGATAAAGGTAGAATTCATTGATTTGCAGTGCTCTACCTAGGGTTTTGTTTAGTTATTTATGTTTTCAGCTATTTGAAGAGGATCCCTGAGAATTTCATGCCCTCTTCAACTCCTTACCAGTCTAAAATCTCTCCATCTCACTCAATTTGAAGTACCAAACCATTTTCCTACCTCGCCCCATAGAGATCTCTGCAAAATTGAGCCTCATTCCCCGGACCCAAATTGGCCTTTCACATTTGAGCCAACAAAACATCATAAAATTCAATCAATCTCTTTTGAACACATACCTATCCTAAAATTAGTCTTCACATCAGTCACCTCAAGCTTCATTGACCATATTTTGCTGAGATTGACAAGGAGAGAGCCCTCTCCTGACCTGGTAGGGCTAGCTACCAGGTTAAGCGTGGTTTGATGTTATCCTAGATCCTACCTTTCTCAGCTTGAGGTAGATTTAGGCACTAACACTATACATCGATAACAACATGTGGATCATCCTGAATCACATCAATTATGGGAACTTCCTTTCCATTCTTACCATACTTTTTCTCCATTTTCTTCAAATTTTGTGGAATCATTGTTGGATTCAGAGTCCAATACCTTTCAACAATATGTCCTTTCTTATGGCAATAAGTACAACACATGTTCATCTTCTTGACAGCATAATTTGCCTTGTCCAATGGCCCTTTGGCTTCTTGCCTTCTTTCCTTCAAAAGTTTCATGTATGTGGCCATTCTCTTCCAACATCTAGAAACACTATGGTTAACCAAACCACAAAAGGAACATGCAATTATTTTCCAATGCTTATGTGGAAATTTATAATTCTTAACATAATAAAAATAAGTGTGATGGAAATTAGATTTATACCTTTCTCTTTCACCTTCATTACCTTCATGAGGAGGTGAATCAAATGAATAAGTAGCTTCCTTTGGAACACCATCAATATCTTCTTTGATTTTAGAGCTTTCACAACTCTCTGGTTCAAGTGCATGCTTATGTACATCTTCTTCCTGCAAATGACGTTTCAAATAATTTCACTCCCCATGAATACAATCTTTACAAACTTGAGGTAGGGAACCTGAAATGGAACTCCTTCTAGGAACTGTTTCAATTGCCTTCATGACTGCTTTGGAACTTTCTCCATAAGATTGTCCATAGCCAAGACCCAAATACTTAGGCCTTTCCTCAACCATTATTGGCTCAACAATACCCTGTGCATTTTCTCCCAATCATTTTCCTTCATAGCCCATTTTGGACATTAACTTGGACCCTATGCCTCTTATATGTTTTTCAAAAGAACCAACATAAACATTCTTAGAGGAAATTGAAGACAAACTAGAATTTTTTAACTCTTCTTAAAGTTGATACTTGACTAAGCCTTTTTTGGAAGCAAGGAGCTATGTCTCCAACTCATGCATCCTTTCCAGATCCATATTTGCAATATGAAGTTGTCTCTCCATTTCCTGCAATTTGTCAAAAAGCAACTGCTTCTCTTCCTTCATGGAATGCAACTGCTCTCGAAGTTTGATGCTCATTTCTCTCACCATATCCATCATGATGAACAAATCTCGCTTCAAGTCTTCATGAAAGAATCTTGTGAAAGAGGAGGATTTTGAAAAATCACGTGTAGAAGTTGTCATTGTCAAAATGAACAAAATCGCTTCAACAAAATTTTCAAAGCTTTCAAATAACTAATGACAAATTTTCGAACTACATGGCAGTAGAATCAAATTCTTATTCAAGTAGCCTTTTGCAAACAAAACCTCGTATGCTTCAAGTATTGTCTTGAGGTCCTTTGGGTAAGGAGAATTCCTTCAACCCTTCTTCATTCTTGTCCTCTCCTAGACTTAGCTTATCGGTAGCTTTCCCTTCACATTTGAAAACTCAAACAATAGTTAGTTTACAAACAATCAAACAATAGACCCATTTGTACTGTTTAAACACCTATCAAGTTAAATAAGCAAGCCTTTTGTCTGTCAATCAAGCATCCCACTCTGATAGCACCTAATTTGAAATGAGGTTTTAAAAACTTGTTATGCTAATAAGAACTCTCTCTTCAAAGCTTACAGATATATGATATAGCTTTTGTTGACATTTGCGGAATTAAGTACTTGAAACAGGTGTATGTCTTTGTTTTTTTAACTGTTTAAGTGCTTTAAGTTAATTTTTTTCTACTAATATTAGACACCCATAACAACCATATAATGCAGCAAATAAACATCAACACATAATAACAAATCTAATATAGGAGTTGTCTCAAATATTGTGGGCTACGTCTCCTTGAGCTTCTGTCAATTTGACTTGGATCTTTGGGATTATGGAAAAGTTTCTTTTACAAGTTCCACACTCAACTCCAATGGTTATTTACTGAACCAATGGGCTTAGAAAACCATCTATCCATGTCATGACTGTCATCATTCAGTAAACAGATCTGAGATCCCTTAGATTTGATTCATTCAATCGGTGCACTGAGCTTTCCTGAGCTTCTTGATGGCACAAACTCCTTCAGAATTATTCAACTACTTCTGAAAAATCTTCTACTATCTCCAACACATATTAGACATCAAAAATAGACTATTCATTTTCTCAAAATGAGCATTGCATCCCCGATCTAGGCCTTCCTCCACGGTTGGCACTAGGTTGCTTGAAAATACCCTGTAGAATCTTGGCCTTTAGAAGTATTTAGATGCTTCTATAAACCCTTGCAATAGATTCAAAAGGCTCATTACAGTGAGGAATGGTTGTTGGTTTGCTGAGAACATATACTAGTAGCTCCTACAACTGCCTCCAACCCCTGGTGGCCCTAAGCTCCAAAATCTCCCTGGATGAAAATATCCTTGAAGATGACTTCTTCAACTTCTCTAGACTATCCCATTGGCTTTAGAAGGCTTCAATTAGCCTAGCCAACCTCTTTTTTCACCCTCTTAGGTCGAAGACTGCTCCTGGAGTGCATTTATACATTATCTCCTAAAGATCCTCCACTAAATCTGGCAAACTCCAGTTATCTGTGGTTAAATTTGGCCATATCTGCCTTTTTAAGTGCTCCACAAAGCTTGAACACTAGAACTGATCGTAACTGTTTGCATTTGGCACTCATGTGATAGGTTTTACAACTGGCAGTTAGGGGATAATGTTGTTAAGGCTAGCGGTTTTGATGGCCATGGTTAACTGCGTAGTAATGTGACCAGTCTTTCAGGACCACTGGTGGGTAAGATCACTGGCGGTCCTGACCTCCAAACCTCTACCCATTAAACTTTAAATTAAATCTTTAACCCTTGGCTATTAAGAACTAATGTAGAGCAGAGTTGGTAGTGTGCTTGTTTAGCTAGCCGGAGGTCACCTGTTTGATTCAATTGGATTGAACAAAATTTTACCATGCCATTCCTAGGCCACATGGTAGCCTTAGGGCTTGCCATGCTTCACTCTTGATTGGTCAATCAAATAGGAATATTATGGGGAATATTCCTTGGAATATTATTTTTTTAATATTTTCCAAAAATCAATTTATCCTTGGAAATTTCAGTTTACTAGACTTTTTCAAATGGTGATAAATTCTTCATACGATGTCAGCTTTTCGAACCATTCATGGCACTGGAATTGAGAAGATGAGATCTATCTATTCGTTCAGGTTCAACACTCTTTCGAAAACTTTGAAATTTGAGCTATCATTAAAGTCCTGGATCAATATCTGACCACTCCTCCCCATTGGGAATCTTTTGGACCCCAAAAGATTGATATACTGATCTGAACAAAAGATGAGAGTACAATACCCTCTTCTTTTAGCCTCCATACACTTTCCTGCATGGCTGGTTCCTTTGAACGAAACTCGAAGGTAGTTGACACTTCCCTTCCTGGATGCGCTTGTTCTCCTGTTAAGAATTGTCTTCCTTGAACTCATTCAGAGTGTACAGAAGGTAGTTGAACATCACTTATAAGCCACTTTCATAGCGACCTTTGCTGCTACAAATATCATTTAGTAGACGGTGTAAAAATACAATAAAACAACTTGACGACATAAATTCTTGCTCCATCAAAAGAAGAAAATTTCACATCATGTGAATCATCAACATGTCATTACATCTTGTGTACAAATGATCGACTAAATCACAAGCCAACGAAAACATGCCTTTTCAAACATTTGACCCTTCAGGTCAAGCATGTACAAAAAGAATTTTAACAATTCTTTTACAAAGATGAAACACTTCATCAGTATCTCCCTTTTACAATCTTGGAGACCAAATCAACTTTTCCAAGTCGACATGAAATTACATGCATGTTTAAACAAAACAATATGATGGTTGATAGCTTTCCATCAAGTCAATTAAATACATGTTCAAATACAAGGAAATCATCAACATCCCTGCGTTCATACATTCCATCCTCATGCATGTATTCGATTCTTCAAATTTCTCTTAAGCATAATCATGAGTACAAGATCCTCAATCACATGTACATGAAACTTTAAAAGCTTAAATGAAGATAATTTTTTTGCAATAAAGTGAGTCTACATACCCGATGTTTTCCATCTTGCAACTTGCATTCCATTAGCAAAGAAATGCAATTAGATGTGATACATTTCTTTTCTCATCAAAAGACATGTAATTTTAATTGGATAAGAACTCTAACCATTTCTTACCTATCCACACCAAAGGTGCTTCCTTTAACTACACATCAATATCAACATGTGGATCATCCTTAATGACATCAATTATGGAAACTTCCTTTCCATTCTTACCATACTTTTTCTCCACTTTCTTCAAATGTCGTGGAAGCATTGTTGGATTCATAGTCCAACACCTTTCAAAAATATGTCCTTTCTTATGGAAATAAGTACAACACATGTTCATCTTCTTGATAGCATAATTTTCCTTGTCCAATCAACCTTTGGCTTCTTACCTTCTTTCCTTCAAAAGTTTCTTGTATGTGGCCATTCGATTCCCACATCTAGAAATAGTATCGTTAAAGAAACCACAAAAGTACCTTACAATTATTTTCCAATGCTTATGTGGAAATTTATCATGCTTAACATAATCAAAAGAAGTGTGATGAAAATTAGATTTATACCTTTCTCTTTCACCTTCATTACCTTCATGAGGAGGTGAATTAAATGAAGAAGTAGCTCTCTTTGGAACAACTTCAATCTCTTCAATGATTTTAGAGCTTTCACAACTCTCTGGTTCAAGTGCATGTTTATGTACACCTTGTTCCTACAAATGATGTTTCAAACAATTGCATTCCCCAAGAATACAATCTTTAAAAACTTGAGTTAGGGAACCTAAAATGAAACTCCTTCTAGGAACTGTTTCAATTACCTTCATGACTACTTTAGAACTTTCTCCATAAGATTGTCCATAGCCAAGACCCTGTGCATGTTTTCCCAATCCTTTTCCTTCATAGCCCATTTTGGGCATTAACTTGGACCCTATGCCTCTTGTATTTTTTTCAAAAGAACCAACATAAAAATTATTAGAGGAAATTGAAGACAAACTAGAATTGTTTACCTCTTCTTCAAGTTGATACTTGACTGAGGCTTATTTGGCAGCAAGGAGTTTTGTCTCCAACTCATGCATCTGTTCTAGATCCATATTTGCAATATGAAGTTGTGTCTCCATTTCTTGCAATTTTTCAAAAAGCAATTGCTTCTCTTCCTTCATGGAATTCAACTACTCTCGAAGTTCGGTGCTCATTTCTCTCACCATATCCATCATGATGAACAAATCTTGCTTTAAGTCTTCATCAAAGAATCTTGTGAAAGAAGAGGATTTAGAAAACTCACTTGTAGAATTTTTCATTATCAAAATGAACAAAATCACTTCAAAAGCATTCTCAACACTTTCAAAGAACTAATGACAAATTTCTGAACTACATGGAAGTAGAATCAAATTCTTATTCAAGCAGTCTTTCACAAACAAACCCTCGTATGCTTCAAGGATTGTCTTGAGGTCCTCTGGGTAAGGAGAATGCCTTCAACCATTCTTCCTTCTTCTCCTCTCCTGGACTTAGCTTATCAGTAGCTTTCCCTTCACCTTTGCAAACTCAAACAATTGTCAGTTTAGAAACAATCGAATAGTACAATCCTTTTTACTGTTTAAACACCTATCAAGTCAAACAAGAAATATTTTTCTTTTTCAATCAAGCATCGAGCTCTGATACCACCTGATTTGAAATGAGGCTTTAACAACTTGTTATGCTTACAAGAACCTCTCACTCCAAAGCTTACAAATATATGATCTAGCTTATGTTGACATTTACAGAATTAAGTACTTGAAACAGGTGTATGTCTTTGTTTGTTTTTTATTGTTTAAGTGCTTTAAGTTGATTTTTTTCTACTGATATTAGACACATATAACAAGAATTTAATGCAGAAAATAAACATCAACACATAACAACAAATTTAATCTAGGATTTCACCTGAATATCATGGGCTGCGTCTCCTTGAGCTTATGTCAATTTGACTCAGCTCTTTGGGATTATGGAAGAGTTTCTTTTACAAGTTCCACACTCAACTCCAATTGTTAGTGACTAAACCAATGGGCTTAGAAAACCATCTATATCCCTATCATGGCTGTCATCATTCTGCAAACAGATTTGAGATCCCTTAGACTTGATTCCTTCAATTGGTGCACTGAGATTCCCTAAGATTCTTGATGGCACAAAATCCTTTAGAATTATTCAAATTCTTCTAAAACTTCTTATATTTTCTCTATCACATATCAAACATCAACAATAGACTATTAATTTTCTCAAAATGAGCATTGCATCCCCAATCTAGGCCTTCCTCCACAGTTGGCACTAGGCTGCCTGAAACTTCCCCATAGCATCTCAGCCTTTAGAAGTCTTTAGATTATTTTGTAAACCCTTGAAATGGATTCAAAATGCTCATTATAGTAAGGAATTATTGTTGGTTCACTAAGAATGGATACTGGTAGCTCCTACAACCACCTCCAACCCCTAGTGGCCCTGAGCTCCAAAATCTCCTTGGATAAAAATCTCCTTGAAGATGGCTTCTTCAGCTTCTCTAGACTATTCCATTGGCTTCATAAGGCCTTAATTAACCTATCTAGCCTCATGTTTCACCCTTTTAGGTCGAAAACTGCTCCTGGAGTGCATTTATTCATTATCTCCTAGAGATCCTCCACTAAATTTGGTGAACTCCACTTAACTATGGTTAAATTTGGCCATATCCATCTTTTTTAGATCACTTGAACTAATTGTAACCATCGGTGTTCATCACACATGTGATAGGCATTGCAATTGGTAGTTAGGCTATAATGTTGTTAGGGCTAGTAGTTTTGATGGCCACGGTTAACTCCGCGGTTTTGTGACCAGACTTTCAGGACCACTAGAAGGTAAGACCACTGGTAGTCTTCGCCACCAAACCTCCACCCATTAAACTTTACATTAAACCTTCAACCCTTAGATGTTAAGAACCAATGTATAATGGAGTTAGTACCGCGCTTGTTTAGCCAACTGAAGGTCATGGGTTCGATTCCCTTGCACCCAACAAAATTTTACCATGCCATTCTAGGGCCACGTGGTGGCATTTGGGCTTGCCACGTGTCCACTCCTGATTGTTCAGTAAAACAAGAATATTTTGGGGAATATTCCTTAGAATATTATTTTTTTAATATTTTCTAAAAATCAATTTATTCTTGGAAATTGCAATTTAGTAGACTTTTTCAAATGGCAATAACTTCTTCATACAGTGTCAGTTTTTAGAACTATTCATGGCATCGAAATCATCGAGACAAGATCTATCGAGTTGTTTAGGTTTGACACTCTTTTGAAGACTTTGAAAGTTGAGCTATCATTAAAGTCATAGATCAATATCTGATCACTCCTCCCCATTGAGAATCTTTTCGACCCCAAAAGGCTAATATACTAATCTGAACAATAGATGAGAGTACAATACCCTCTTCTTTCAGTGTCCATACATTTTCCTGCATGGCTGGTGCCTTTGAACCAAACTCGAAGGTAGTTGACACTTTCCTTCCTAGATGCGCTTGTTCTCCTGTTAAGAATTGTCTTCCTTGAACTCATTCAGAGTGTACAGAAGGTAGTTGAACATCGCCTCCAAGCCACTTTCATGGCGACCTTTGCTGCTACAAATCTCCTTCAATAGATGGTGTCAAAATACAATAAAACAACTTGATGACATAAATTCTTGCTCCATCAAAAGAAGCAAATTTCACAACATGTGAATCATCAACATGTCTTTACATCTTGTGAACAAATGATCAACTAAATCACAAGCTGATGAAAACGTGCCTTTCAAACATTTGACCCTTCAATTCAAGCATGTACAAAAAGTATTTTAACGATTCTTTTACAAATATGAAACACTTCATCAGTATCTCCCTTTTACAATCTTGGAGACCAAATCAAATTTTCCAAGTCGACATCAAATTACATGCATGTTTAAACAAAACAATATGATGGTTGATAGCTTTCCATCTAGTCAATTACATACATGTTCAAATACAAGGAAATCATTAACATCCCTGTGTTCATACATTCCATCCTCATGCATGTGTTCAATTCTTCAACTTTCTCTTAAACACAATCATGAGTACAAGATCCTTGATCACATGTACATGTACTTTCAAAGCTGAACTGAAGATAATTTTGCTACAGTAAATTATTTCTACATACTCTACTTTTTCCATCCTGCAACTTGCATTCCATTAGCAAATAAATGCAAATAGATGTGATACATTTCCTTTCTCATCAAAAGACATGTAACTTTAATTACATAAGAACTCTAACCATTTCTTACCAATCCACACCAAAGGTTCTTCCTTTAACTTCACATCGATATCAACATGTGGATTAGCCTAAATCACATCAATTATGGAAACTTCCTTTCCATTCTTACCATAATCTTTCTCCACTTTCTTCAAATTTTGTGGAAGCATTGTTGGATTCAGAGTCCAACACCTTTCAAAAATATGTCCTTGCTTATGGAAATAAGTACAACACATGTTTATCTACTTGACAGCATAATTTTCCTTGTCCAATGGACCTTTGGCTTCTTTCCTTCTTTCCTTAAAAAGTTTCTATATGTGGCCATTCTCTTCCAACATCTAGACACACTATGGTTAACCAAACGACAAAACAAACATGCAATTCTTTTCCAATGCTTATGTGGAAATTTATCATGCTTAACATAATCAAAAGAAGTGTAATGGAAATCATATTTATACCTTTCTCTTTCACCTTCATTACCTTCATGAGGAGGTGAATCAAATGAAGAAGTAGCTCCCTTTGGAACACCATCAATCTCTTCTTTGATTTTAGAGTTTTCACAACTCTCTAGTTCAAGTGCATGCTTATGTACACCTTCTTCCTGCAAATGATGTTTCAAACAATTGCATTCCCCAAGAATATAATCTTTACAAACTTGAGGTAGGGAACCTGAAATGAAACTCCTTCTACGAACTATTTCAATTGCCTTCATGACTGCTTTGGAACATTCTCCATAAGGTTGTCCATAGCCAAGACCCAAATACTTAAGCCTTTCCTCAACCATTATTGGCTCAACAATACCTTGTGCATGTTTACCCAATTCTTTTCCTTCATAGCCCATTTTTGACATTAACTTGGACCCTATGCCTCTTGTATGTTTTTCAAAAGAACCAAAATAAAAATTCTTAGAGGAAATTCAAGACAAACTAGAATTTTTACCTCTTCTTCAAGCTGATACTTGACTAAGGCTTCTTTGGTAGCAAGAAGTTGTGTCTCCAACTCATGCATCCTTTCCAGCTCAATATTTGCAATATGAAGTTGTCTCTCCATTTCCTGCAACTTTTTAGAAATCAAATGCTTCTCTTCCTTCATGGAATTCAACTTCTCTTGAAGTTTGGTGCTCATTTCTCTCACCATATCCATCATGATGAAAAAATCTCACTTCAAGTCTTTGTCAAAGAATCTTGTGATAGAGGAGTATTTAGAAAACTCACTTGTAGAATTTGTCATTATCAAATGAATAAAATCACATCAAAAAAATTCTCAAATCTTTCAAAGAACTAATGACAAATTTCTGAACTAAATGGCAATAGAATAAAATTCTTATTCAAGCAACCTTTTGCAAACAAACCCTCTTATGATTCAAGGATTTTCTTGAGTTCCTTTGGGTAAGGAGAATGCATTCAGCCCTTCTTCCTTCTTTTCCTCTCCTAGACTTAGCTTATCTATAGATTTCCCTTCCCCTTTGCAAACTCAAACAATAGTCAGTTTACAAAAAATCAAATAATAGAATCCTTTGTACTCTTTACACACCACTCAAGTAAAACAAGCAATACTTTGCTCTGTAAATAAATCATCCTACTCTGATACCACCTGATCTAAAATTAGGGTTTAACAACTTGTTATGCTTACAAGAACCTCTCACTCCAAAGCTTACAAATATATGATCTAGCTTATGTTGACATTTGCATAATTAAGTACTTGAAACAGGTGTATGTCTTTGTTTTCTTTAATTGTTTAAGTTCTTTAAGTTGATTTGTTTCATCTGATATTAGACACACATAACATCCATATAATGCAGCAAATAAACATCAACGTATAACAACAAATTTAATCTAGGAGTTCACCAGAATATCGTGGGCTATGCCTACTTGAGCTTCTATCAATTTGACTTGGCTCTTTGGGATTATGGAAAATTTCCTCTTGCAAGATCCACACTCAACTCCAAATTTTATTGACTAAACCAATGGGCTTAGAAAACCATCTATATCCCTTTCATAATTGTCATCATTTGACAAACGGAACTGAGATCCCTTAGACTTGATTCCTTCAATCGGTACACTCAACTTCCCTAAACTTCTTGATGGTAAAACCTCCTTCAGAATTCTTCAAATACCTATAAAACCTCTTCTATTATCTCCAACACATATCAAACATCAAAAATATGCTAGTCATTTTCTCAGAATTAGCACTACATCCCCGATCTAGGCTGCCTCCATGGTTAGCACTAGACTACCTAAAACTTCCCTGTAGCATCTTAGCCTTTAGAAGCCTTTAGAGGCTTTTGTAAACACTTGTAATGGATTCAAAAGGCTCATTATAGTCAAGAATGAGTGTTGGAATGATGATAATGCATATTGGTAGCTCGTGCAACTGCCTCCAACCCATGGTGGCCCTCAGCTCCAAAATCTCCCTGGATGAAAATCTCCTAGAAGATGGCTTCTTCAGATTCTATGGACTATTCCATTAGATTCATAAGGCTTCAATTAGCCTAGCCAACCTCTTGTTTCACCCTCTTAGGTCGAAGACTGCTCCTAGAGTTCATTTATTCATTATCTCCTATAAATCCTCCACTAAATTTGGTGAACTCTAGTTAATTGTGGTTAAATTTGGCCATAACTACCTTTCTTAGCACTCTGCCAAGCATGACTGTTGGAACTGACCGTAACCGTCGGTGTTTGGCGTGCATGTGATAGGTTTTACAACTGGTGGCTAGGGGATAACATTATTAAGGCGGGCGGTTTTGATGGCCACAGTTAACTCCTAAGTGATGTGACCAGTCTTTCAGGACCACTAGAGGGTAAGACCGTTGGTGGTCTTTCCCCCCAAACCTCCACCCATTAAAATTTAAATTAAACCTTTAAACCTTAGCTTTTAAGAACCAATGTAGAGCGGAGTTGGTAGCACGCTTATTTAGCCAGCCAGAGGTCACGGGTTCGATTCTGTTGGACCCAACAAAATTTTACCATGCCATTCTAAGGCCACATGGTGGCCTCTGGGCTTGCCACATGTTAGCTCCTAATTGGTCAGTCAAATAGGAATATTCTATGGAATATTCCTTAGAATAATTTTTTTTTAATATTTTCCAAAAATCAATTTATTCTTGGAAATTGTAGTTTACTGGACTTTTTCAAATGGTGATAACTTCTTCATACGGTGTGAGTTTTTTGAACCGTTCACGACATAAGAATTAGGAAGATGAGATCTATCCAGTCCTTTAGGTTCAACACTCTTTTGAACACTTTGAAGTTTGAGTTGTCATTAATGTCTTGGATCAATATCTGATCGGTGCATTTTCTCATCACATCTATGGAGATAAGAGAATATTTATCTCTTTCAATGAAACCAATGGTGGTGATGTTATTCTTGGAAACAATGCACCAACAAACGTAATAGGAAAAGGTAGAGCCAACCTTGATGTAAAAAATACAAAATTTTCTTATGTATTACTAGTTTAAGGATTAAAACACAACATTTTGAGTGTGGGTCAAATGATTTATAAAGGAAATGTAGTTACAATCACTTCCAGAGGATGAAAAATTTTAGAAGAAGACACTAGAATGTTAATAGAAAAAGGAATCAAAATAACCAAAAAAGGTTTATGTGTTGAAGAAAATTCTAGGAAGAAATAAGAGATTAAGATCAATCTCTTCCTCTTCAAATTCTAAGTAAGAGTAGCTAGTCTCCCACTGCAATCCACTATTCCTCAACATGTATTTTCACAAGAAGACTACACAAGTTTATGTGAGGCTTGTTTGGTCTCAAGGGGTTTGCATGGAAAAATCATAGATCACATGATGAAGTTTTGAGTACAAGTTGCAGAAGTAGATGCATGGTATGAACAAGAGCCTATAATGCAATGAGGAGGGTCGATCAGTAGATAGTTGGAAGGTACATGAGTTTATGGGGATCTATGCATGCAACTAGGGTTTCACAGTTGTATGATAGTTTTTATCTTCCACTCATTCTTATTTCTAGCTGCTTAATTTATGTTTTCATGAGTTAAAGATTATGATAGGAATTTTAATTACTTAAATTATTGTACATTAAATTATCAACCAAGGGCTTGTAATTTGACGAGGTTCTGACAAAGTATATGCAAAAGTAGACCCAACTGATTTTTACTCAATTAAAACTGCAACATTGTATTACACACATACTTCTATTGAATCTGGATTAATTGCCTGCATGCCACATAAATGAATATTGAATGTGTATTTTAAAATATTGTTTCATCCACCAACATCACAGGGATGTCCAATAGCTTCATTAGTTTTTGCAACTCAACAAACAAATACATGAAATCGCACTATGCTGGAAACAAAAAACTAGCCAAACTCTTGAGAGTTATTGCTATGAGTCTTGGGGTCTCTTGCAACTCTCGATGGATCCTTGGGTTGTTAACTCTCCACAAAAGGCCCTCACTCCACATAAATAAAACAATTTAATTTGAAGGAAAGTAAATGTAAGAATTTAAAAAATAAATTAAATATACAAAACTATAACAAAAGGTAATAGAACATCAAATATAAACTTATATAATTGAAAATAAACTAAAGTATTTCATTTACCGAATGCTACAAAACTGTGAGTGTGAAGCAAATTAGGGGGCCTTTCATGACTAGGAACACAATAGGAAAGAAAACACTTTACGTCATGGTAAACAATGATTTAATACTAAGTCATCAAAATACTATGGAATTAAGAACGAGAACCAACCGCAATAGTAATTTAGTCTAACATAGTGGATAACCTATTAATCTATGTACATATATGATATTAAACATGTTCATCTTAGGTCGAGAGGATATTTTGGTCTAATCCCGGTCACTACGACTATGTAGCCAATTACTACAAAAATATACAAAGGATGCAATAGTTCAACTATCTTTATATAATCTTAAGTATATCTTCTTTAATAAAAATATCTCATGCTATAATGAAACAAAATATATCCTATGTGGCAAAAATTGTCATGGGTTGGACTGGTCATAGACATGATATTAATGTTGGACTTTGATTGTATATGCAATCAGACTTCTAGTAACAGCTTCAAATGGCCACTTTTCGGTAACTAGCAACTACTTTTCTTGTATCTTATGTGAATAATTTGCAATTCCCAAATGGATTAGATAGAGAAAACGTACCAAAATACAAACAAAATCATCAACAAAATGTGTGAAATGATAAATAATCACCTTAATGAGTCGTGACTACTATAATGTTATGTCCCTATAATACTAGTATATCCCATATATTGTTATTGTTCTGCCCCATTGAATCCCACTATTTTTATTGTTGTACCTTTACATTATTATTGTATGTAGTCCCTAATTACATTTCGACCTTTTAGACTCATTTAAATACCAAGGAGGTCTTGTCATTTGAATCATCCAATAATTGTTTATTTTTGTGAACTAAAGGGAGGTTTCCCCCTCAAAGTGGCTTATTATCTAGTTTTTGATCCATCTATTCTTATTTTTCTGTGTTATTTTAATCTGGATACATAACATTTGGTATCAGAGCTCTTGTTTGTAGGGTTTTTCTCCTTCAAATAAGTCATCATGGAATTTTTCCTATAACCTTTTTTTTTGTGAAGCTTCATATGATGAAATTGTTATCACATGGAGAAAAAAATCATTATGAACATTTGGTTAAAATTTCAGACCCTTCTACTCTACATTTTCGAAGATATGGTCCAAGGAAGTTAGTGTTTTTGTTTACTCTAGAATTCAGTCTAAAACATGTGTTTTGGGGAAATCGTCATGATTTTTTAATTGAGCATCATATTTGAATTCCATTAAAAAAAATTAAATTGCACCGACTTTATTTTTTCAGGTAAGAGTTTCAAGGTCAAAGGTTAAAACAGTGACAGGTGGCAGTGTGTACAAGTTCGCTCTACTAAACTAGTCCATAATTAGGTCATCATGCAAGAGTTGGCATAACACTACCTTGAAGAATCCAATCTCAATCTAACTTGTGGGGTTGGAAATTATACACAAATAGATGCATCAGTATACAATTTCAGACATTGGGAGGCCAAAATCATAGAGATACAAGAATTTCAAGGTCAGCTAGATAAACGAGATCAAAATTAAGCTCTTAAAAGGTGTGTATTTTTAAATTTGCATAAAATTTATTTGAAAAATAAATTTGAAGTGATTCAAAGGGAATAGTGAATCATATATAACATTAATCAATTCCAAAATTCCTCCAAAACAAGAAAATTATACACCCATTAATCCCTCATAAATCTCTATTATGACGCATGAAGAAGAGGAAGAAATGCAACATGATATATCAAAATTATGGGAACAAGTGCAACAATTTTCGCTATCACAAAGAGAAACAAAAAATGAGTTGGAATTTAAGATGGATGGGTTAGAAGAAAAAATAAAAAGGGACATGGAATGTTTGAAGGAAAGTTTGACAAAGTTGCTACAAGAAATTCTTCCTAGTGGTGACGAGGTATTCCATGAAACTCATGATGAGAACAAAAGGGATGTGAATTATGATTTTAGAGACTCTAACTTTGGGTTGAATATTAGCCATATTCCAAAGATCGATATGAGGAAGTTTTATGGTAAGGATATGATAACATGAATACTGCAAATGGAGTAATTCTTTGAGCTACATGATGTGCCACACATATAAAAGGTACAAATTTCATCTTTATATTTAGAACCCAATCAATTTGTGTAGTATCAATGGCTTTATTATCATAAATCACTTATCACTTGGACATTTTTTATGAATAAATTGATAGCACATGAAGAAGATACAAAGAGAAATCGCTTCTTTAGCCAATTGATAAATCTCAAACAAAAGGGTTCAATGGAAAAGCACATTGAGGACTTCAAAAGATTGAATATCAAGGTAACTAGTATTACAAAGGAGCATCTAATTAATGTCTTCACAGGGACTTCAAAGGATAACATCCAACATGATGTTCACCTTTGGGAACATAATTCATTGGAGAATGCATTCAGGGTGGAAATAAAAGTTAAAACCAAAATTATGGCAACAAGGAGTTCTACCACTCACAACTATAAATATGGAAGTGTCATCGATCCTAGCCTCCCACAACATACAAGATGACACCACAAAAACTAGAGGAGAAAAGATAAAAGGATCTTTGTTACAATTTTGATATAAAATACACTAAAGGTCATAAGTGTGCGGAGAAGAAATTATTTTACATAGATTATGAATAAGAGGAAAAAAAGGAATAAGAAACATCAAAAGAAGAAGATATACACCATGAACTGACCCCAAGGATTGAAAAATAATAAATGAATCCCACCATACCTTGTAATGCATTGGTGGAAATTAACACTCCTAAAACTCTCAAGATAGAAGGATATATCAAGAATAAAACATTAATAGAACTGATTGATTTGAGAAGTACCCATAATTTTATTCATTGTAAGATAACCAAGTATTTGAATTGCTTTATATATCTAGCACCAAAGTGTCAAGTGATGGTTGCAGATGAAGGAACTATAAAGTGATCATGGAAGTGCCATAATATTAATCTAAACATGGGGGAATATGTATTAGATAGTCCAATGCTTTCGATTCAAATGGGTGGTGTTGATGTTGTATTAGGAGTCTAATGATTACAATCTTTAGGGACAATAGCTTTTAATTTTCAAGAACTTTTCTTGAGATTTTTATGGGAGGGAAAGGAAATTGAATTAAGGTGTATCACAGGGAAACATGGGAAGATAATCAACTCTAAGCATGACAAATATTTTGAAGAAGCAAAAACGAGGGTTAATTGCACAATTATGCTCACTAGATGTTCACACGTCTAACTCATCCATTTCTCCAAATCTCTAAAGAGTCCTTGATAGTCATTCCAAGTTATTTGAGACTCCCAATGATTTACCACCTATTCATGATCATGATCATGTTATTCACTTGATTCTAGGAAGTTTTTCTCCAAACGTTATACCTTACATATATCCCTATTCCTAGAAGATTTAAATTGATCATATGGTTACATAAATGCTATAGGTGGGATGGATCATGGTGTATGTGTTCGGATTATAGAGAGCTCAACAAGCTCACTACTAAAGATAAATTTCCTATTCTTGTTAGTGATGAATTGTTGCATGAACTACATGGATAAATTTACTTCACCAAGCTACATCTTCATTCAGGATATCATCAAATTAGAGTGAAGACATAAGGCATTCCAAGAAATAGCATCTAGAACTCATGAAGGTCATTATGAATTTTTGGTCATGCCTTTTGCCCTTACTAATGCACATTCCACATTTCAAGGTTTGATGAATTCCACTTTCAAACCATTCCTTAAAAAATTTGTGTCAATATTTTTTTATGGTATAATAATCTACAATAAATTTTGGAAAGATCATGTTCAACATGTTGACATGGTGCTCAAACTATTGGAGGAGAAACAATTGTATGTAAAACCCTCCAAATGTTTCTTTGGGATACAAGAAGTGGAAAATTTGGGTCATATTGTATCTCATCGGGGTGTTAAGGTAGACCCTAAAAAAATTAAATCCATCAAGGAATAGAAAATCCCCACAACCTTGATGCATCTTTGGGAATTTCTCAAGTTGATAGGGTATTATCACAAGTCTGTTAAGAGTTATGGAAAAATAGCAACACCTCTAACAACATTAATGAAGAAATATGCATTTTTTTGGACTCTAGAAGAAAATAAGCCCTTTTAACATCTTAAAGGGTAAATGTGTCAAGCTCCATTCTTAGCTACACCAAAATTCACAAGAACCATTATTTTGCAATATGATGCCTCAAGAAATGGAATTGATGTTGTTTTAATGCAAGAAGTAAGACCCATTTCTTTTGAAAGGTGTCTAATAAAGGGAAAGTATTTACACAAACCTATTTATGAGAGGGAAATGTTTGCAATACTACATGCCCTGAAGCAATGACACCCTTTCCTAATGGGAAGACACCTCAAGGTAAAAATAGATCATGATAGTCTTAAATACATCTTGGAACAAAGATTATCTTTAGAAGAGAAAAAAAATGGGTCACAAACATGTTGGGTTATGACTTTGTAATCATCTACAAAATGGTGAAGAAATATGTTGTTGTAGATGCACTCTCAAGGGATGAAGATGTGGAGGTATTTCTCTGTGTCATGTCTATTATCCAAATTTATTGGATAATCGAAGCAAGGGATGAATGGAAGAAATATGATGAGGTGTGGACACTCATTCAAAAATTGCAACAATATTTTAGTGCATATTATACATTTATCTGGAAAAATGTTTCATTGTGGTACAAATATTGCTTATTGATATGTAAAAACTCTCAAATAAAACAAAAGGTTCTTTTGGAATTTCACACCTCTCCTATAGGAGGGCACTTACTATTTTTAAAAACTTATCACATGGTCAAGAAGGAATTTTTTTGGGATGGCCTTAAAGTTGATATTAAAAATTTTGTGATAGAATGTTTGGTTTTCCAAAAAAATAAAGCTAAGACAATTAAGAACCCAAGCCTTTTACAACCATTATCTTTTCCAAGTTAGCATTGGGAGAAGATATCAATGTATTTTATCACAGATTTACTCAAGTCTGAAGGAAAGAGTGTCATCATTGTGGTAGTTTATAGACTTGTGAATTATGCACACTTTTGTCCATTATCTCATCCTTTAAAATCCAGTACAATTGCTATTGCATTTGTGTAAATAGTTAAAAACCTACATGGAAACCCGAAGATTATTGTAAGTGATAGAGATCCCATTTTCATTGGAAATTTTCGGACAAAATTATTTTCTCGTCTTGGTACTCAATTAGATCATAGCTCATATTATCATCCTCAATATGATAGGAAAACTAATATAGTGAACAAATTTTTGGAAGGATATCTTCATTTATTTTCTCTAATCAACAAACACAATGGATCAAGTGATTACCTCTGGAAAAATGGTGGTATAACACTTCCTTCCATACTATAGCAAAAATGACCCCATTTATGGAATTTATGGATATCATCCACCATCCATCACATATATTTAAGAGAAAATTTTGAGGTTCAAGCAGTGGAAGACCATATAGATCATCAACAAAAATTTCTCCAACTCTTAAAGGATAACCTAATTCTGGGGCAGAATCGAATGAAACAACAAGCATATTAGCATCACAATGAAAAACTTTTTGGCATGGGTGATTGGGTATTTTCACAGCTACAACCATATAAACAAATTTCCCTCAAGAAATCTAAGAAGGATAATAAATTATCATCCAAGTACTATGGTACCTACAAGGTGTTGCAAAACATTGGTACTATGGCCTACAAATTGGAGTTGCTTGCATCTTCACAATGTTGGAAATAATACTAAGACGGGGGGGGTAAATCAGTATTATCAAATCAATAAACCTTTTTCATTTCCATACTTAGATACATATACGCTACTCCAATTAAGGGAACCCGCATGTATACGCAACTATGTGTAATGCAACTAGCATATATCCAGAATACTTATGATTCAATTAATCCATTAAATGTTGATCTTAACCATATGTATAATAAGTAGGTGCAGTAAAACAGAACAGATCATCACACACAAGAAGCACACATGAACACCATGATATAAGGTGGAAATCCAATGTGGGTGAAAACCACCTGTTGCAAGTCGTCTCTATCTTCTTTTAATAAGAAACTTCTTTTACAGTAGTTCTGTACTGGTGCAGTCTTATACCAGTACGCAGGCTTCTACCTGCAAAAGGCTACAACCTTCTCTCATTTTCCACACTCTCCTGGAAGGGAGCTACAACCCCCTTAGCTCTCTTACTAGCCGATCCATGTACTAGTACGTAGGTGCTGGCCTACTGAAATGCTCC
Source organism: Pinus taeda (assembly GCA_000404065.3). Lineage (NCBI taxonomy): Eukaryota > Viridiplantae > Streptophyta > Pinopsida > Pinales > Pinaceae > Pinus > Pinus taeda. The sequence goes on along the minus strand of APFE030945228.1, from coordinate 411,633 downwards.
AACCTTTACTCGTTCTCCAGCTACTACTAGAAGGGAGCTACCACCCCCTTAGCTCTTGTACTAGCTTATGTACTAGTACGTAAGTGCCGACCTACAGAAGGCAACAACCTTCTCTTTCTTCCTCCAAGTACCATGTTTCATACATTTTCAGACTGGATACTCCTGAAGCACAACACTATAATCTGAAGGCCACGTTTCATCCAATTTTCATACTAGACCCATCAATATCATTGAAGCACAAAACAATCAATATTAGCATCATCAATTTCTGAATCACTAAAACACTGAAACCCTGTCAACAACACAGTCACCAGAACACAGAGCAGACTACAAAACTCTGCAATAACAATCAAACCCAACTGCAACTTCAAACATCATACTTCATTATGTATACGCTACTACGATGAATCAAACCTTTGTATATACGTGCTTTCGCCAAAGCCAACCCGTGTACAGATCTATACATATTCAATCAAGACTTTACGGTTGTTTCAGACATTAGCCATACCCAGATCATAACATGCGTACAATAAAACATGCATCAATAATTCAGATCTAGTCTATCCATGATCAAACCATATAAAGATGATTCATTTCAAACCATTTGATCTCGATCT